>BQNB010000496.1:0-141968 GCA_026074375.1 Tanacetum coccineum | reverse complement strand
AGTTTTGTAAGAATCTCTCCACACATGCAAATTATAAGCAAATGTTGAAACTTTGATTTTACAAGCATATTTTTTATACTAGAAATGCAAAACTAGGAGATATAGATGTTTAATAGACAATTATTTATGTTTTGTAAGAATATCCTCACTCGTTCAAATTATGAGCAAGAATTAAAACTTTGATCTTACTAGCGTATTTTTTATACTAGAAATGCAAAACATTATATATTCATGTTGAACAAATAATTATTTAAATTTTGTAAAAATATCTTCACACGTGTAAATTATGAGCGGTGATTGAGGCTTTGGTCTTACAAGTGTATATTTTTATTACAAGTGAAAAAATATGATTTATTGATATCTTATATACTATTATTTAAGTTTTGTAAGAATATATTCACACATGCAAATTATGAACAAGGATTGAAGATTTTGCTTTTACTAGTGTATTTTTTATATTAGAAGTGCAAAAATAGAAGATAATGTTGATTAACTGATAGTTATTTAAGTTTTGTAACAATATCTTCACTCGTGCAAATTATAAGCCATGGTTGTTAAGATCCCGATCCTGATCTTAGGATCTTACGATTTTACGATACTGCAAAGCAAAAACGATCCGGATCCTACATAGGATCTTTGCATGCTTAAGATCTTATAGGATCCCGATCTTGACCATAGGATCTTAAGATCTACTCCGATCCGATCTTACTTTTCTCGAACCACAAATTTAAAAACTATAAGTTTATGGGTTGTGTTTCGTAGAATTTTAATTACAACATGTTAATCTTCTTAAACATTTCATAATCATAATTAGGACAACATTTCTATAAAACATTGATATAATTTTGTGTTTATGATATATAATAATTTGTAGAATTGTATTATATTACAAAGAATATTAAGACAATAACATTATAGTAGGATCTTACGATCCCGATCTGATTTTACGATCTCGATCTTGCAAAGACGAAAACGATCCTGGGTAGGATCCCGATCTTGAAAACCTTGTGTTATCTACTTATTGATTCTAGAAGAACACTTTTGATACTACAAACTTATGAGGGGTCATTCTTCAATTCCTCAACTTTTTAGTAATACAATAGTCAGCAACTCAGCATTCAAACAATGTAAAAGTCAATCCTGATGCATATTCAATATCTAACTAACCAATATATCAAACCAACCAACTTACAAACCACCATTCATTACTAATCAATGGAAGATAGAACAGCAAACATTATCGCAATAGCATCAATCGTAAACTTAATCACACTTATCATAATCACAAGGATCATATTCCATCTAACCGAGCCGTTTTTCTTAGTCCTTGGTGCATCACTTGCTGCAATTGTTGCAGTTGCAGTCATTTACATCCTTAGGCAAAAGTTTCACACCCGGAGACAAGTTCTCGAGACTCGTATGGCGTCCGAAGGCAAAGAGCTTCGTATCGAGTATAGTTTCTTACGAAAAGTGGCTGGACTACCTACGAAATTTCGTATAAAAGAGCTAGAAGATGCTACTAGTAGTTTTAATAAGCTTATTGGCAAAGGTGCTTCAGGGTCTGTTTTTAAAGGCAGGCTATCAGATGGTACGGAAATCGCGGTTAAAAGGATACAACATGGTGAGGAGAAAGGTGCGAAAGAGTTTCGATCTGAGATATCTGCTATTGCTAGTGTGCAGCATGTTAACCTAGTACGTTTATTTGGATATTGTGTTGAGAACAATAATGTTTATCATCTTGTTTATGATTTTATTCCAAATGGGTTTAACGGAGCTGATATTTAACCAAATTTCTAGAGGCTGCTTGTCGTGAAAACAACGCTTGAAAGTGCGGTGTGACGTTGCTCAAAGCGTGGCATTACTTGCATAGTCTGATTTGAGTCGAAAGTGCTATTCCATTTGGATGTGAAGCCGGAGAATATACTAATCGATGAGAATTATAACGCGGTTGTTTCAGATTTTGGCATTTCGAAGCTGATGAAAAGGGACGATAGTAGGATTGTGACGGGGTTGAGAGGTACGAGAGGGTATATTGCTCCCGAATGGATGCTGGGGTTAGGGATATCGGAAAAAACGGATGTGTTTAGCTTCGGGATTGTGTTGCTCGAGCTCGTTGGAGGGCGGAGGAGTGTGAAGACAATTGACGATGGTGGTCAATCAAAGAAAAGGTTCGTATTACATTCGTTATAACGAGCTAGAAAGATCAATTAATAGTGTTGCATAACTTTGTTTCTTCAAACTGATCAGTTTGGGAAAATATATGTTAGTGATCCGATACTAAGCATATATTCTACTGAATTCGGATCCTTTCTAATCATATCTAAATATTTCATTTTATGTGCATTAGGTACGAATATTTTCCAAAGATCGTTGTCGACAAACTCAAATCCGGTAAAATCATGGAAGCAGTCGACCAACGGCTATTAGAACAAGGAGAAATCGGCGAAAATGAAGTCAAGAACCTTGTAAACATAGCCTTATGGTGCATACAACACAAACCAAGACGTAGACCAAACATGGTGGACGTCGTAAAATGGCTAGAAGGGCGCGTTGCAGTTGAGCAAGCACCCGAAACAACCATGATTGTGGTTGATCTTTTGTCTATAGACAAGGACCATGGCGAAAACGGCGGATGGCAGAACGGTAATAAACGGCGAAAACCGGGGGTTGTTGCGAAAGTAGCTTCTCAAGTTGGGTGTTTGGTTCCGGGGTCTATGTCATTGTCAAAGTCGAAATCATTTACGTATTCTTTGTCTATAATTTCTCCAAGGTAGATATATTTTATTTTTGTTCGATAATTTAATGCATGGGTCTACTTCATAATGGTTATATACGTCTTAACCATACCGATATTTCACCTAATTTGGTATTTAATTATGACTTTAAACCACCAAAACAAATGTATATAGTACTATTTTCTTTAAGAAAATGACTGAGAAATTAAACCTCATGATATACTCCATCCGTCTCAAAATTATTGTCCCCCGACAAAAACACGCAGTTTAATAAAAATGCATTTATTACTGCTTTATTTCTTTTACTTTTTGACAGAATAACAGTTTTACCCTTAGCTAATTAATTAAAGTCTTTTTTAAAGTTTGTAATTATAATTTCAAACAAGAGTAATATTGTAAACTTGATCAAACTTCTCTATTTATTTTTAATAGTGAACGATTAAATTGGGACATAAAAAAAAGGTGAACAACAAAAATATGACAGAAGGAGTAACATCATTTGACAAGGTCAAAGGTAAATGAATGTTAGCAGGTACGTAGGTTGCGGCGGCTACTTGCAATTAAACTTTTCGGCAATGTTTTTGAGTTTTATATTTTTAGATATAATAACTTTAGACAATTTTAAGTTTAAATAATTTTAAGAGTTAATTGCTGAAATGGTCTTTGTGGTTTGTCGGGTTTGATGAATTAGTCCCTAAACTGTTTTTTTTCAGATCCTCTCTTTGTGGTTTCGACTCATATCGGGTTTGGTCTTTTGATCAATTTTTTCGTTTGTTTGACCGTTAATTGCTGGTTTAGGTGGTGCAAATGACATAAACACCCTCATTAGTATTTCATAAATGGTATGTGTTTGTTGGATATCATGAATTTAACACGTGCGTTAATTATATTCTCTTTACTTTTTTTAACTCTTTATTATTATTTTATTTCTTTTTATTTTTTATACCTTTTTTTAAATTTTCATACGTTTTTATACCGTCTATTTTATGTTCTTCTACATTTTTGTACGCTTCGTATGGTTTTGAACGTTTTTGTACTTTTTCATCCATTTTTATACGTTTTTGTCCGTTTTCATACGGTTTTTTACGTTTTTTCAAATTTATGTACGTTTTGTCCGGTTTTTTCCGTTTTCATAAGCTTCCATATGTTTTCATATGCTTTTATAAGTTGTGATACGTTTTTTACGTTTGGTACGTTTTTATACGTTTTCGTACGCTTTTATACGTTTTCCTACGTTTTGGTGCTTTTTATACGTTTTCATATTTTTTAAAACGTACGAATACGTACAAAAACTTAGAAAAACGTTAAAAAAAACGTATAAAAACATAAGAAAACGTACGAAAAAGTAGAAAAACGGAAAAACCCGTATTAAACGGATAGAGACGTGCAAAAACTTTGTAAAAATAGCGTACGAGGGCGTATAAAAACAGACGAAAACTTAAAAAAAAGGTTCAAAACCGTATATACCGTCCAAAAACACATAAGAACGGATGAAAACGTACGAAGCGGACAAAACTTATAAAACGCACCAAACGTGCAAAAACATAAAAAATGTATAAAACATATGAGAATGTGCGAAAACTTACAAAACGGACAAAAATAATAATAAAAAACATAAAAATAAATAAAAAATAAAAAATAATAAAAAGTAAATAGTAATAATAAAGTAAGAATTAAAAAATAATAATTAACACAATGACTAAATTCATGATATTTAACAAACTATAAGGATCATTTAAAAAACATGTATGAGGGTAGTTTGGTCATTTCAGTCTAATTAACGGTCAAACAAAATAAAAAATTGGTCAAGGGACCAAACCTGATACGGGTCGAAACCACAGAGAAAGGATCCAGGAAAAAAAGTCTAAGGACTACATCCGTTTAACCTGACAAACCAAAGGGACCATTTAAGCAATTAACTATAATATTAAACAATAACAAGTTAACTCATATGAAAATTGTAGATTATCCACGTGATGTTGTGACAATACAGGGGCGGTAGCTGATATATTATAAAGGTATGAGGTTCAAATAGCTGAAAATAACTTGTAGTCGCAAGTTATTTTTAAATAAAAACACCATATTGAATTTAAAAATCATTAGTACATCATGTTAAGAAAATGTAGTTCAATAAAATTACACCTTATCCAGCACTTAGCAGTTTACATCCTTTTGAAAAAAATCGTCCGGTTTTTATAAAACATAGTTTTTAGTTTTTATGGTAAATTTTCTAGAAAAATTCTAAAAGGTGTATATGTTGATTCTCGATGCACTCTTATGATCTAATAATATTTTTCGAACATTGTAATTTAGTATGCATTTTAAAACTCTATTGATTTAATAATATTTTTTCATTGAAAATGAGAATAAATTTTATGTTATACTATCGGTTTCTATAGTAAGATAAAAATAAGAGTAAAGAACATTTTTGGTCCTTGTAGTTTGATACGTTTTTCACTTTTGGTCCAAAATTTAAAAACGTTTTGGTTTTAGTCCAAAAGTGATACTTTAGTTTAACTTTCAGTCCAAAAGCATGTTGTTTTTGTCCTTGTGGTTTTGTGGGTATTTCACTTTTGGTCTAAATTTTCAACAATTTTGGACTGAAAGTGAAACAAAAGTATCACTTTTGGACTAAAACCAAAACGTTTTTAAATTTTGGACCAAAAGTGAAAAACGCACCAAATCATAAGGACAAAAAATGTACTTTACTCTAAAAATAACTTGTATTTTTCATTTAGGGGGAGCTTTAATGATGTACTACATCCGTCCTATTTTTATTGTCATTTTTTGACTTGTTTAAATATTTTCTTTTTCAAATTTGATCTTTAATATTTTTGTTTGTGTTATATGATACTTGATAAAAAACTATATCAATCCATTACTATATTTAAGATCAAAGTTAAAAAAAAAACTTTAAAAGGTTAAAAAATGACAATAAAAGTGAGACGGATAAAAAATTAGATGTTGATCGGTTAATCTTTTATATGTGTTTGTATATTATTTGTTTTTATATAATGCTTACGAGGCGTTTGGTTCGCAAAATTTAAATGGTGTTATTTTAAAGCTCAGTATTTGAACCAGGGTTCTTAAATTATGGGGTTTAAAATACTGTTTCACGTCTGGTTTGCTGTTTTTTCAATGAATGGTAAAAGTATAAAAGACAAATTTACCCTTTATGGTTAAAAGAAAGATGACTTTTAATAAGACAAAAGAGGATACTTTTGTCATTTTATGATAACAAGCAAAGATTACCCGCGCGTTGCTGCGGGCGTTATTTTTTTACGCGTTATTGCGAGGCATTTTTTTTTGTTCGGGTTAATTTATTCGGTCTCATGTTTAATAGTTTGTTTTTTTCTCATATTAAATGACAATTTTTTTTTTCAATAAAGGGGATTTTTTTTTTTTTAGCCCAGGCCGATAGAAAGTCGTAAACGTAATTTTTTTTGATCTTTAATATTTTTGTTTGTGTTATATGATACTTGATAAAAAACTATATCAATCCATTACTATATTTAAGATCAAAGTTAAAAAAAAAACTTTAAAAGGTTAAAAAATGACAATAAAAGTGAGACGGATAAAAAATTAGATGTTGATCGGTTAATCTTTTATATGTGTTTGTATATTATTTGTTTTTATATAATGCTTACGAGGCGTTTGGTTCGCAAAATTTAAATGGTGTTATTTTAAAGCTCAGTATTTGAGCCAGGGTTCTTAAATTATGGGGTTTAAAATATTGTTTCACGTTTGGTTCGCTGTTTTTTCACGGGGAAATTGCATATATACTCACTAAAACTTGAATATTTGCATATATACTCAAAACATAAGTTTTCAATGCATGATATACAATACAAGTTAAGCATGCTTTGGGTATATATGCAAATATGCAAGTTTTAGTGGGTAAATATGCAATTGCCTCTTTTTTCAATGAATGGTAAAAGTATAAAAGACAAATTTACCCTTTATGCTTAAAAGAAAGATGATGACTTTTAATAAGACAAAAGAGGATACTTTTGTCACTTTATGATAATATAAATATCACATGGGGCAACATTAAAATCCACTCCTTGTGCTCTGTGTTTCAAACTCGTTATTTTAAGGGCAACATTATTAAAAACCTTATATTTTAGGAACCAAACTCGATTTTCTTCAATATTCTAATATACAATCCGGTCAAATCCACTCAAATTGGGCCAACCAAACAGCCTAGTGATTTGTAATTGCTTGAAGTCTATGTATGAAAATTTTAAAAAGATTAAAAATGAAGGTATAAAATGTTGCGTAAGATTAGACACGTTATGTCAATCAATTTCTATTTAGTTTGTGTGGATTATGAGGTTTTATGATTTTTTGACCAATTTTCATGTTTTCTGTGTTTGACAATTTTATGCCTTCTTTACATCCATCTAGAATTTAGAAAAATCGTATTCATCTAAAACATTTGAAATAGTCCAATCCATTGACAGAAAAGTAGATGTAGATTAGTTTTCGAAACGTGTGATATTAATGTCACAAGATCATGATTCATGAACATGTTAACATCTACGTACATGACTTGAGTGGTCATGAACATGGTTATCATTAGAGTATTGGGTACTCTCAGCTTCAAGCCATGACACAAAAAGTGTTGCCACGTCAGCAAAAATGTTATGACATCAGAATTGTTATGACATCACATTCGAGTGGCTCCCTCGTTGGCTCAAGTCATAGCCTATTTTTTTTTAATTTAAAACAAAAAATACACAATTATTTAACATAAATAAACTTTATTAAACTTAAAAACATTACATTAAAATTGAAAAAGAAAGACATCTACACAAATAAAAAACCACAAACCCCAAACAAACCCCAAACAAACATAACCAATAAAATTGAAATAAGACCGTCCCAATAGCATTAAAAATTGAAGTGATGTGCTATGACACCCTGTAATACTATACCAAAACTATGTACTCGCCAAGGTCCCCAACAATATAGAACATTTCAGTTATTGGTAGGTCAATACATGACATTTGTATATAAAAAAATTAAATCTATGCGATCTCGGAATTAACGACTATAAAAAAAAACACAAAATTATAAATAAAGACTATATTACATATATATGACCCTTATTGAGTTATGGTGCGAGTATATCACTTGATTTTGTATATAAAATATTATATCATCCATCTCGAATTTATCGTCTTTAAAAAAAACACAAAATATAATAAAGAATTAAGTACATTTTTGGTCCTTGTGGTTTGGTGCGAGTTCACTTTTGGTCCAAAATTCAAAAAAGGTTCACTTTTGGTCCAAAAACATAGTTTCGGTCCACTTTTAGTCCAATCCTGTGAATTTGCACTAAAATTTTTGGACTAAAAGTGAAACGAAACTATGTCTTTTGAACCAAAAGTGTAACGAAACTATGTTTTTTGGACCAAAAATGGAACGAAACTATGTGTTTTGGACCAAAACCAAACCTTTTTTTATTTTTGGACCAAAAGTGAGAAAATGCACCAAACCACAAGGACCAAAAATGTACTTAACTCTATAATAAAAGTATGACCACTACACTCTTCAACTAGGAGTGTTATGGGGTCGGGTTGTCGGATTGATCGGGTCGGATTAAATTGGGTTTTGGTGTTTTAAATATTAACCATAACCCGATCCTATAAAATATCTGGTTATCAGGTTTTGGGTCAAAATGAGTCGGGTTGTGTTGTTTGGTTGTTATCGGGTTGAACATGTAAAAAAAAGCACAGTGGCATATATATGAACATTATATAATACATTTGTCAAATGGCATATTTGAACATGTAAATGAAAGAACCGCACTCGCATATTTGAGCATATTTGAATCCATTAGACTTGGTGGTGGTAATTTTTGACACGACACGATAAACAACACAAACCCGATATGAAGTTAAGCAGGTTTGGGTTGATGATAAACAGATTTGGGTTAAAAACAAGTTAACCCATCTAACATGTTTAATAAACGGGTTGTGTTTGGGTTGAGTAAGTATTAAACATGTCAACCCACGAACCCGTTTAAATATATATAAGCATGTAAAAATAAAATATATAAATTAGATTTTATGTTGATTTTGTATTAAATGTATTTTGTTCTGAACTTAATATGAGGGAATTTCGATTATAACTTAGAGATCATTGACATTATCTTGTAGTTATTTGTATGTTATGTTTATCATTTTCTAAATCCTAATATCTTTTTTGCATTTAAATTAGTTAAATCTAGAAACAACTAACCTTATTTACCGCTTGACATATTTACTTAGACATGTTAAACCGGTCACAAACGGGTTACATGTGTTATGTAGGTCTGAGTTAGGTTGAGTTTTTTTGACACGATTAATAAATGGACCGTTTTTGGGTAGAGAGGTTATAATAACCCGCGACTCCGAATAGGTCAACCCGAACACGACTCGATTAACACCCCTAGTTAGACTACAATCTATTGCTTAAAAGATCGTCAATGGATGTCCGGTTTCCGCTGTCTTGCGCCTGTTTTTAAGATCAAGACATGTAAAAGTTCATAAATAAGACTGGTAAAGACTTGGATCAAATAGTTGTTTGCATCAGGTTAGTAATATACTAGCAAGCAACTAAACGCAGAGCTCGATAAGGTATGTATACCGCCATATGAAAGTCTTGTAATCCGAAATGAGAGTTAAGAATAACTTATAGTCATATGGTTGAGCCTTGATGACAAGTATCGAGTCTCATCACGTTCCATTCCAGGCACCAATTCCACCGATAACTTACAACGCATCACTTGTAGTCGAAAGCTGATTCAAACAATGCTACTTGTTTACACAACAAATTCAATAGCTTCTTCTGAGATACTTGTTTCGTAAAGGCCGAGTTCCTCCAACAACGGAAATTTCTTTAAAGCGTCAGTCCAATCATTATAAATATCTTCATAGCACCATGCAGCTTCGAGACGTCTAACATTACTAGCTCTGTTAATAGAAAATTAATGTACGAGGTTTAGCTTTATTTGAAGAACTCATTGGACACAAGGGAGGGCAAAGAAGGTTATAGATGAATTTTCTATCTTTAAATATACAAGGCCTTGCCATATGGCCAGGTAAGATTGGGTTTTAAAGATCTTAGTATCAAAAATAATGTGAATTTTTTAGTTATACAAGAAACAAAAATGGAAAAGATTGAGGACTTCTGTGTGAAACAGTGTTGGGGGAATTCGGTTTTTGATTATGTGTATAGTGAGGCGGTTGGAAATTCGGGAGGTATCCTTTGGTATGGGACTAATTCTTTTTGCAAAAACAGGGTGTAGGTGTCTGATTATTTTGTGATTAATAGAGGTAAGTGGGAGGTTAAGGTGAAAGAATATGATGATTATTGGGTGTGTATGTCCTCAAAGAGGGTAAAGAAAAACAAGCTCTTTGGGATTTTCTTCGTTTCGAGGTAGATAAGTGGAACGGGGATGTTATTATCATGGGTGATTTTAATGAGGTTCGTGTCAAATCTGATAGATTCGGAACTCATTTTAATCCACATCGGTGTCACTAGATTTATTTCTTTTATTTTGGATTCCGGGATTGGTTGATGGTCACTTAGTGGATGTCGCTTTACTTGGTTGTCATAGATCGCAACAAAGATGTGCAAGTTAGATAGATCTTGGTTTCGGTGATTGTTATTAGTGGAAGCCCGAACATATAAAGCTGTTTCATTGGAGAAGTTTCTGGTCGGATCATCGGCCTATTCTTCTTAAAGAAATATGTTACGTTTTTTGGCCCTACTCCATTTCGTTTTTTCCTTCATTGGCTTGAGATGGATGGTTTTAACGCATTTGTGGAGAACACTGGGAAAAACTGGTCCTTTGGTGGGAAATAATCGCTCTCTCTAAGTTTAATGAATAAATTAGAATTCTTTAAGAATAAGATTCGTATTTGAATATGAGTTTTCGGGGGACCGGAAAAAACGATCAAACTTAGACTTTAAAAAATCAGTTGAGGGAAATTGATCTGGATATTGATAGAGGGCTTGGGAATGGAAGGCTGGTCCAATTCCCGCTCTTAGCACTATTCTTATCAAAATCCATAAAGATAGATTATTTAGAATCGAAGGAAAGGGTCAATAAGGGCTAAATTATATGGGCGGTAGAAGGAGATGTGTATTCCGGTTTTTTTCATGGTTTCATAATCATAAAGGCGGTAATATTTTTTTTTTTTCAAAATATTTAGGGGGGTTATGGTTGATGGTAATTGGATTGAAACCCGATGATGTGCAAGAAAGAGTTCTTCGACCATTTTTGCCAACTCGTTTTGGTAAGCCGGACAAAACCTTACTTGCTTCTATTAGTCTTGCTTTCCTAATCAGATTTCTATGAGCAAAGTGTTCATATGTGAGGGAGGTTTCTAATGATGAAATTAAGAAATCGGTTTGGGATTGTGGTACCGACAAAGCCCCGGGTCCGGATGGATTCACGTTTGGTTTTTTCAGACACTTTTGGCATCTTGTGGATTGGGTGTTTGTGAAGCGGTGAGGTATTTTTTTAAATTTTTGATTTACCCAAGGGTGTAATTCATCTTTCATTGCCTTAATTCCAGAAAATTACAGGATGCTTATTCTTGTTATAAGGATTTCTACGAACCGAATTAGCATAATTGGTAGCATATATAAAATTACATTGCTAAGATTTTTAAAACTAATCGTCTTGTTGATGTCTTGGGGGGAGTTATTAATGAGGTTCAATCGGGCTTTCATTATAGATAGGCAAAATTTCCTTGATGGGCTTTTATTTTAATGATAGTCATGTCTTGGTGTATGATGAAGAAAAAACAACACTCTTCTTTTCCAAAGTGGACTTTGAAAAGCATATGACTCGGTAAGGTGAAGATTTTATTGATTGATGTTTTAGGCCAAGTTTTGGGTGTGGGGATATATGGAGTAAAGGTTCAATGTGGTCTTCATTTCTTCGAAAGGGTCTTTCATTATCAATGGTAGTCAACCCGCTCGAGTTTCAATATGGTAGAGGTCTTAAACAAGGTGATCCGTTATCTCCTTTTTTTTTCTTATTAATCATGGAAAGTCTCCCTTATTTTCATTTCAGACGTTGTGGATGCGGGTATGTTCATGGTATGATGTTGGTGGTTTGGTTAATCTTTCGCCAATGTTCTATGCGGATGATGCGGTTTTTATAGGTGTATGGAGCGAAAGTTATATAACTTCGCTTATCCATGTTATTGATTGTTTTATAAGGTTTCAGGTTTAAATAATCAATATGTGCAAAAGCAAAATCATGCGGCATTGAAGTTGTTTAATGGTATAGTCTTCTCG
The DNA here is from genome assembly GCA_026074375.1 of Tanacetum coccineum. Lineage (NCBI taxonomy): Eukaryota > Viridiplantae > Streptophyta > Magnoliopsida > Asterales > Asteraceae > Tanacetum > Tanacetum coccineum. Next base: position 129,933 of record BQNB010000496.1, on the reverse strand, counting down.
TGCGGGCGACCAAATTCCGGATGTCTTGTTCTTAACAGCTCCTTTTGTGTATCTTGGTTCTTATGTTGGATGGGGACATGTATAAAATTCAATCCTTGGAAGGACATTATTGATAGATTTTAGAAGACGTCTATCAACGATGGAGATTGAAAATTGTTATCGAATTGGAGGGCGGCTCCTGTTAATCAATCGGTACTTGGCTCGATGCCTTTGTTCACATGTTCCAATGTTTAAAGTTCCTGCAGGTGTCATTCAAATTCTGGAATCTCTTCGAAGTAAAATTATTCATATGGTCATGAGTAGTTCAGGTTAAAAAAAAGCTTCGTGGGTTCTAAGGAAGAGGCTCTTGCTCTAAAGATAACGGTGGTCTAGGTCATTTTTAGTCTTTATGCTCTAATAGAGGATTGATATTTAATTGGGGTTGGAGATTTTTAGCCCATGAAGCCTACGCTTTGGTCTCAGTGTTATCAAGGCTATCACGGAGCCAATGGAAAGATTGATGAGGTTTTTCGGGGTTAAAGGAGCTAATTCTGTTGGATAAATATTATTAAAGAGGTTAGGGAGGCTTGAGGAAAAAGGGTATCTTAACCTGCTTTGTTCATGAAAGAAGAAAACTTGGAATGGCCTTTCGACTTTATTCTGGGATGACGTGTGGTGTGATGGGGGCAAGCTTAAGAATAGATTCCCTAGAGCGTATGCTCTCGAAAACAGCAAACAAATTACAGTAGGTCAAAAACTTGCGCATCCTAGTCTTTACCATTCGTTTCGTAGACATCCTGAGAGGAGGGCATTGGAACTCAATCAAGTGAAGAGTTAGCGAAAGTGTTTAACCCCCACCCCCACCCTTGTGGTGTTACTCTGTCCCCTGATTTTCATGGGTCTTGGACATTGAAACAATTCTGGTGGTTTTTTTCTAACGTGGCTTCGTCAAGATACATGGATAGATTCGCCGAGTACTTCCGAGTAAGGTGATCTAAGAATAGGTGGATTCGATTTGTTCCTCCAACAAAGTGAACACCTTGCCTTGGAGGTTATGATGAACTCCTTACCTACTAGATTTAACATTTCAGGACGTGGTTTAGATATTGAGTCTCTATCTTGTGTGGAATTGTGATGTCGGGATTGAAAAACCAATGATCATTTGTTCTGCGCTTGTAAAACACGGCAAGAAGATTTCTAAATTATTAATCGGTGTTGGGGACGTGCCTTTATGATATATATTACGGAGAAAGGAGGTCTTGGATCGATAACTGTTAAAACTGCCGAAGAAGAATTTTTAAAAGCATGTTCCAAGGTATTTATTTTGTATGGTGAGTGGCTTCTTGGATATTTTCGTATTAAGATGATGTTCGAGGCCAAGCCCAAATCTAAGGAGGACCTTTTTTTGATGAGATTTATTTGTAGTTCTTATTATTGGTGTTTTTTTTTTTTTCCCCTTTTTACGATATAAGATTGCAATACTTTGTTTATGCTGGGACGATTGGTCTAAATAAACCCGTATCTTATTTCTTTGTAATTTCTAGCTCCTTGTTAGTTTTTTTTAATAAAGTTCACCGTTCAAAAAAAATATAAAAAAAAATCACAAGGATGATTTTTGCATCCTTTTTTTCAGTACTTGCGCATGCACATACAACATTGAAAACGCACACACAATAAAAAATAAAATACCAATTTAAACACATTAAAAAAACACAATCGCACACACAAAACTGGCATCCACCATTTTACTCAAAACACACTAGTGCATCAATGATGCGGTATGGTGTGCATACTATTAGCGGTGCCAGTTGTGTCAAATAAGCATGTCTTTTTTTTGTTTTTTAGATGGGACTGTCGCATGGTATGAAAGACAACCAAAAAATAAATTTTCATAGTTTTAGTAAACATTAAAAGCATCGTCATTCATCATAGTTTTTAGAGCAAAACGTTTCATGGTTAGAGCCGTTTTGTTCATCAATGTCACCTCAAACATTTCTCCTCATTACTCACACCCAATATAAGCCTACCACCTTCTTTGTGACCCCAATACCCAATTAAAATTAACAAAAAGTTGCAATGGCCTAACAGCACCTTGGCAGATAGTAGGAGGGAGGTTCGGTTTGGTAACACTAAAATAGCAGCGCCTTGTGGCTTCCACGTGTGAATGACGTTGGTGGAGCGCTATGACACCATATGGCCAGTCGCCTATCTAACCTACATCTGGGCCTTGTCACTGATCCAGACCCACCAGTGCCATGTCACATATCAAAACCCACCATATGCCATATCATCGATCAATATACCCATCCATTTGCCAGGTCTTTCGATCCAAACTCACCATATTGCCATATGATGATCCAAACCCACCATCTGTCATGTCACCGATCCGCATGACATTCATCTCATCCAAACCGTCCACCATCATCTCTTAATCATCAACGGCTCACACTACTTCAAACTAACACACCCTAACCCTCTTTCACCCACTATATATATACCAACGTTCATCACATTCAAATTCACACACATTTTCTTATACAACTTGTGCAAAATCGACTATGGTGAGATCAACCAATTGGCATCCTGAAGAGGCGGCCTTGCATTTGGATCCCAAAAAGATGACCCTCCACATAGAAGGTGTTGGGTTTTAAGATCTAATTAACAATTAAATTAACACGAGTACGCAGCGGAATAAATGATCACGTGTAGAATACAATAATTAACAAGATAGAAAACGTGTACCTTTTAGCACGAAACGATACACCGTTTAAAGGTAACCGTAAACACCGTCTTCTTTATACGCGTGTGTATAATACAACGCGTGAAACCACGAAGAATCAAAATATGAATCCTCTAAGCTTCCACACACTATACGTTCTTAGCAAACGACGAGGTATGCTAGTACTAGTAGTGTATAACAAACGATCTCCAAATCTTGACAATTCAAGCAAACCGAATAACCCTTGATCTTGAGGTCGAACCAACAAATCAACAAAAAAACCCTTTGTGGGTTTATATAGCAACCGAACAAAGGAGAGGGAAGAAAACCAAAAAACTTTTGAAGGTTTAAAGGTTCGGTCGAGCTGAGCACACAAGGACGATTTATTTGTTTTGTTTTTTCAAGTTGTTCTGTGAATAAAAACCCAACCATGTATAAATAGCCACTTGACTCTCCTAATCCTATTAGGATTTGTTTCCTCAGCCGACTAGGAAAAAGGGAGGACAAACCGCACCCTTTTAAACTTCGGTTTTGTATATTTAGTCCCTTAACTCTTTTAATGACTAATATTTAATATTTGTTAACATTTAACGATCGTTTGCTTAACACACTATTTAAACATTGTTTACGTATAACGTGTGCGTCCCCTTAGGCTCGTATAATTTCCGGACATGTACTTTTATATAATGGACATATTCCAACAGCTCCCACTTGGACATATATAAAAGTATAATAACATTGGTAAGCGTCTAGCAACACGCCAATGCTCCCAGAAACATCCGAGTGTGGTTTCACAGGGCATGAACAAATGATTTATGAATTTACAATCCCTTTGTTTCCGATACCGTTGTTAAATTGGATATGGATCAATGTCATTCCATATTTAACGATTCTGTTTCTCGTATATAAGATTATTCAAGATTACAAAAAATCATTGAGACATATCTATATGAGTTTTTGGGTGCGGCCACACATACATCTGATTAAACCTACGAGGGGCCCAGTGGTATCTTCTTCAATAATTTGAAGGAACAAATTCTATATTGACTACAAATGTCCAGTCACTATGTGACATAAACCATTCTGACAGAGCCCTTATTGGTTACCTTATTCAGGATAACTTAGACAAATATCAAGAAGGAATATCCACATATGCTAAACCTACTTGCGTCTCAAGTCTAAGGATTTAGTAAATAAAATCATATACAAAATTCACTTGATGACGCCGATCCATAAAGTGATATTCTTGTGGTGGGGAAATCCAATATTCATTTAAGAATATCATGTGAGTTTGGTGGACTTATCCTTAATATCTGTAATATCACATATCTTAAATATCATCAATCACTCATAATTGTCTTAGTTTAACAATATTCTCATATTGTTAATCGACAACGGATTAATTTAGAATAATAACATTTATTATTCATGGATTTAAACATGCAAATATAGGCCACAATTTATAATATGTAATAACAAAATACCGACGTATCATTATCATAAAATAAAATTGTTTTAACATCCCTTATCCAAATACTAAACACAGATCTACATGAAACTACTAGCAGGACGAAGCCTCATGCTTCTAGCATGTTGAGTAAGCTTCTTGTTTGATAAAGCCTTTGTAAAAAGATCAGCTAGATTGTTATCTGTGTGAACTTTAAGAAGGTTACTTCTATGGTAGTGTCTGGCGCCCATCTAAACCCCCAGTTTGTTGGCGAAATGAAGTGCGGCTGAATTATCGCAAAACATCCTAATAGGTTCGTTTATTGTTGGTACTATACCAAACCCTAAAATAAACTTTCTAATCCAAACAGCTTCCATCTTTGCTTCTTAAGCAGCTATGTAATTCAACTTATGTAGCTGGCATTTCAGTAGTACTTTACTTGGAGCTTTCTAGTCTACTGCGCTTCCGTTCAAAACGAAACGTATCAAAAATTTCATATCATTTATATCGATCTCAAATCCAGCATTGCAATAGTATTCAACTCTAAGTTCTGTGCTAGGATCACCATAAACCAAGAACATATCTTTAGTATTTCTTAGGTACTTAAGAATGTTTTTCACAGCAGTCTAGTGAAGTTCACCTGGATTCTGTTGAAATCAGCTTGTTGTATTTTGCGCGAACGCAGCATCAGGTCTAGTGCATCTAAATTGCTACATAATGGAATCCTACAGCCGAATCTTAAGGTTACATTTTTTCATGCGATTCACCTTTCAGGCGTGTGGAGCCACTTTTGTGATTTGTTCAAGTCAGTTTTTCTTGCATGGGAATAGGACCACGTTTGGAAGTATCCATTTTTTATTCTTTAAGATTTATCCATGTAAGAATTTTGGGACTTCGCTAATGCTAATCAGATCCCCTGGAGCAACGTGAAAGCATGATGATACTGAATACTGCCCAACAAAATGAATATCCGGAAGGAACAAGAACTTTGGATTGATCTGAAGGAGATGAATAATCGAGGCATTACAGAAAATCACTTTCCATGAACTTGTTCTTAGTGTCCTGACTTGGTGTCCATGAAAGAAGAAGATTGAAAAGGACATTCGTGGGTGGGTGGGAGTTTCTGAAAGAATTCAATGGAAACATCACTTCTTCTAAAGCCTGCGACCTTGCATGAGGCAATCAAACATGGCCGTGAAGGGTTAAGCAATCAGTCCAGGGTAGGGCTGTTAGGAATTGGTGAAAGCAATAAAAGGAAATGGGAAAGACAACCAAAGAAAACACCAAAACATTAACCATAACTACAACAAAACCACAACAACAAAACCATAACCGCAACCGAAACAACAATCAACACCATGCAACAAAACAGGTGACAGGAAAACTGTTAGGGCATATGCTGCTAGCCCAGTTGGAGGAAAAGATTTATGCTAGAAATGTACAAAAATGCAAAACAGGTGCAACTTTACATCATCTGGACCGTGTCCTCAAATGTTCAGAGTTGTCAAAGAATAGGTCACTTGAGTAGGATTGTAGAGTTAGGCTTCAGGGTGCAGGTAAAGACTTCTTGCAGGTAATCTGACATGTTTCAGTGTGTAGTGAGAAAGGACATTTCACGGACAGTGTCCATGGAGGGAACCAACAGAATGGGGAGCCAGGGAGAGCTTCTGTAGGGTGGTTGAAATTCCGCAGCGAATCGAATGTGTTCACGGGTAGTTTCTTCTTATGTCACTTACGCTTGTATTCTCTTTGATTTCTGTGCTGAGAAGAGTTTTGTATCTTCTGCATTTACACCTTTTATTGCTATTTCCCCAGCCGCTTTAAATACTAGTTATGAAATTGAATTAGCAGACATAAAAGCCGTTAGCACCAATACCATTTTACGTAATTACACCTTAGTCTTGTTTAATCACGTGTTTAAAATGGATTGTTGCCAACCGGCTAGGAGTTTTGATGTTATCATTGGAAATGGATGGTGGGCTACCATTGAGCTCTCATCGATTGTTATGAGAGATTGTCCGTATTCCTCTTCCGATGGACAAGATTCTTGAGTAGGCGAGAGCCGGAAAAGGGCATCCCAATCACTTGCATGTATCAAGGTAATGAGAAAAAAGATTAATGACATCCGAGTTGTCCGAGATTTTCCTGAGGTATTTCTAGATGATCTGTTGGGTTTTCCTCATGTGCGTGAGTTAGAATTTCGCATCGCAGCTGATCCAGTGCTTGCCAGTTGTTAGATCTCCCATACCGTTGCCCCTTCAGAAATGTTAGAATTTTTCCGAACAGCTCAAAGAACTACTAAAGACGGGTTATAGTTCAACCAAGTTACTACCATGGGGAGCACCCGTGCTCTTTGTCAAGAAGATAAGGACAGTTCAATTGATGAATGTGTATTGATACAGGGAATAACAAGTTGACTATTAAGAACCGTTAGACCCTTCCCGAATTATTGGACTTGTTTAATCACAGTCAAGGGCACTTTGAATTCACAGTCATTTCATTTGGGATGACAAAACGCGCAAGCAATATTTATGGACTTATGAACCGGTCTGCAAGATATTTGGACAATTTTGTAAATTATGTTCATTGACGACATTCTTAATCTACTCAAAGTTTTTTCAGAAGAGGAGCATGAAGTCCACCTGAAGACGATTCTAGACTTACTCAAGGAGGAGAAGTTATACGCCAAATTTTCAAAGTGCGAATTTTGGTTGAAAGAAGTTCAGTTCCTATGACATGTGGTCAACCGTAACGGTATCCACGTAGATCCTAGCAAGGTTGAGTCGGTCAAGAGCTGGAAGACCCCTGAGTCACCAACAGAAATCCGTTCATTTCTAGGATTGACGGGTTATTACAGAAAGGTTTATCGAGAATTTCTCCAAGATCGTCAAGCCCCTCACCCTGTTGACTCAAAAGAATAATGCATATGTGTGGGGCGATAAGCAAGATGAAGCTTTCTAAATTCTGAAGGAGAAATTATGCAATGCTCATGTGTTAGCACTCCCCGATGGACCCGAAGACTATGTGGTCTATTGTGATGCATCGAAACAAGGTTTTGGGTGCGTGTTGATGCAGCGGGGCAAAGTGATAGCGTATGCGTCAAGACAGTTGAAGAAACATGAGAATAATTATACCACCCATGACCTGGAATTGGGTGCGGTGGTGTTTGCCTTTAAAATCTGGAGACATTATCTTTATGGGATGAAAAGTGTCATCTACACTGACCACAAGAGTCTCCAGTACATCTTTCGGAATCAGATAAGAGTTGATTATGCGGCCAAGACGGTAGACGAGCTTCTTAGTGATTATGAATGTGAGATCAATTACACCAGGCAAGGTAATTGTGGTGGGAGATGCCTTAAGCAGGAAAAGAAAGATCAAGGAAGTCGACAGTGCTATGAGTATTACTATTCATTCTGGACTTAAGGACTAGATTTTGGAAGCGAGAGCGAAGCTTTAAGGAACTCAAAGACAGCTGCAATGGCTAAGAGGGATTAGAAAGACACTTGAGCAAGAGATGATGGTGAAATTTACTTCTTTGATCGTATTCTGGATTCATCAGTTGGTGATTGTAAGGAAATTAATCATGGATGAAGCTCATTACATCTAGTATTCAGTACATCCGGGTGCAGATAAGGATGTTACTATGATCTGAGAGACTTTGTATGTGCCAGGTATGAAGAGAGACTTTGATGAGTACGTTAAGCAGTGTAACACCCCCAAAATTCGGTAGCAGCGGGATTGAGTAACTTTGGGGTGCTACTTCAAAGTACAACAATCAAGATATAGGAAAAGACAATAAATGGACGTTTAAGACCAAGATTTCATGTGTATGCCTATAGCAAAATATCAGAGTTCAATAAACATTAGGTCCATAAGTTTTAACAGTCATCCATCCTTCTTAATTAAACAAGCTTCATAATACCAAAAAGATGACTTAAGTTTTTAAGATAATAAAAGTTGCATAAACTTTAGGTAAAAACAGAATCAGTCTTCATTGATATCAGGCCAAGCTCCCGTCCAATCTTCATACTTAGGACCTGAAATTACATGCTAAGAAAGTCAACACAAAAGGTGAGTGAAATCATAGGTTATCAGTAAAAGGGTGGGAATAACAAGATCGAAGTAATAGTAGACTCTGAAAACACATTCAGAAGTCCAAAACGTCTTTTATTGCACTTAAGCTCATGACACCGAAGCCTTAACTAGATTTGTGCCCCAATTAGAATTTTAGGGCGTCTTTGCCAACAACTAACATTCTCAATGTTAATGCACCCGTACAAAACTAGTGACACAAGTAAGGTGGGGTTGTTAGTCCCGATAGATCTATCCATAACACCGCGCTCACTATAATAGCCAATAACGGTTCATGTTAATGGGACTTCCGGCAATAGGTAACTTAGGCATTAATATATCAGGCAGTAATTTCTGGATAGCATACACTTTGAAAAACACTTGTTGTCCAAATAGTAAAACAAGCAATGTAATTCACCCGTAGATTTTGTAAAAACAATTGTAGAAAAAAGGGGGTATGAAACTCACCTTGAGTGAATGGGAAATCAACAAGTATTCACGAAAGAAAATGCGGCACGGAAATGGACGAATTGCAACCTAATCATATAGGTCGTTAAGTTCCAAGTATTGAATCTAATTCAATATAGTTGTTATCTCGTTACTATCGTTCGGGCTTCATAATTAAAGAGGTTCTGAATGACGTGCGAGGAGTTAGGACACTTTAAATCGTAAATTTCCAACAAATCGTCGAAACGCCATCCGAAGAGGCCTCATTATGGAAATCCCTAGTTATATAGTATTTTGATAACAAATTTATTCTATATAGCTCATTCACAACTAAATGGTTTTGGAAAAATTGTGTTTAACAATGTTTTAATCGTTTATAAATTATCGTTTTAGTAAAATGGCGTAACTTTCGCGTTTTAAACCCGATTTCGCGTTTCTTATGCCCAACTTTTTCGTATCAGACGAGTTATATAATTGTCCTTTTCGAATTCGGACCTACTGCTTGTGAACAGTAAAAAATTACTGTTCACATCAGGACCCTATGTATATTTTTCATCGATTTAATTTATCGTTAAAAACTCCGTAACGTCGTATTTTATTCGTTATAGCTCCGTTTTTAATGATTCTTTCGAGGACGTTCACGTATTTGAAAGTTCTATATTTTTATGAGGTTTACAAAAATATAACTTTCTGTCATGAATAGTAACTTTTATAAAAAATAGTTTTTATAAAAGTAATATTTGTCGTAACTCGCGAAATTCATAACTCGTTCGTTATTAATTGAAAAATTACGATTCTTATCATTTTGGAATCCTAAAAATGTGTGTTATTTATTAAAAATATTAATACTTGCTGTTTATAAAGTTATAAAAAATGTTTTATTTATTTTTATAAAATTTTACTTACGACTTCGTTTATTACGTATAACTCGTTTTTAAGTAAAATTTTTCGTTATTAAATCCGTTTAACATAGATTCTTACTTTTTTCGGAATCGTCGTGAAATGTATTATCTTATAAAAATATAAAATGGGTATGTAAAATTCGAATTTTGGACAGCAAGTTAGGTTGAGTTTGTTAAGTCCATTTTTAACCTTTCCTTTATACTTTACCACTTTTGTATTTTACCACAAGTCTTATATATCATATATGTTATATATCATATATATATTGGAGTCCATGTGTCCATAATAGTCCTCATATGTCCAAGTTACCATGTTAACAATCCATGTTCAAACTTAAATTCATAACTTTACTTAAGTAATTCTCTAATTTACTAGTTTTGTAAATAATCTTTTCATACTATAACCAAATGTGTACAAGTGTATTCTTTCCTTTGACCTTATTTTAGTGTTATTTAAACATGGATTAAAAGTCATAATAAATATTAACATGTCTTATGTATTTCTTTTAGTTGAAATAAACCCAAATTTTTTAATTAGGAAGTGATGAAAACACTAATTCAATACTGTTAATAGTTTTACCACACTATAACTTGATGCAATATTTTTACCATCACTTTTACATGATATATGTAATAACAAACATATATAAAAAGAGACCCTTGTTCATTTCGTGTGAAAACCTCATTTTCACGATAAAATTCCTAAATGGTGATGTATGCTAAAATAGAAAATAACATATGCATGAAAACTTATAAAATGACCAGCTTAAAGGTTTTAAAGTGGACCTATGATGAATGATGATGGTTATAAATAAGTGTAAACATTGGTTAACCACAAAAACTAAGCTTGCACTTAATAAACCCTAGCTTTCCTTAATAGAACCCTAACTTCCTTTTACTTGTGAAATACTTGGAAATGGTGATTCAATGCTTGCAAATGCCTTAGTATATCTTAGAATAGGTGTATATAGAAGTGTATGGATTGTAGAAAATTTTGTATGGGTTTGGTAAAGGGGTGCTTGTTTGCCGTAGCATATAGAGAGGGTAAAGGAGGTGATTTTGTTTGATTTTTGGTCAAGTGTTAATGTTATGAGTCTTTCCTTTGTTACTTGCACAATGTATAAGTAGTAAACATGTTAGGTTAGTCAAGGGGACATAAAAGAGTCTTAGGAATGGCCATGGTCCTAGTCTTTGGTCAAGGTATGGTAGGAATGGTGCATTTATGAAGTATGGTGCTAAATTTGACCAAGTTGAAGTTTAAACTTAATTTTCATGGTTATCTTTGTTCATGATGCAATATTTTCGGCAAAACAAAGAGTACATGATATATTTAGTTACTTTTATGTATTGGTATAAAGGGGGTATTTGTTGGAGCTTAGGAAAGTTTTTTTGTGGTTCCGGAGTGGCCTAAACGCAATTTATCGCGAAACGTATACACTTTACGTATCCGATAAAAATAAAATGAACAAAGTTAATTATTACTTTCCTAATAATAATATAATGATGTCTTGATGTAAACTTAAATTTGTTTGGCGCCCGTTTACGTTGATTGTTGATTTTTAGTTCACGCGATTTAACGTATCGATTAAAATTAAAAGCGAATGCGTATGGAAAAAAAAAATATAGTGAATTTAAATAGCATTGCAAATGACCTGAAAATATGGAATGTTACAGTCCTTCCCCGTTAAATGAGCCTTGTCCTCAAGGCTCAAGTTGGGACATTTGACGAAGGTACGGGTTCGGAGAAAAGATGTGGATATTTCATCCGGAATTGGTCTTCTCGTTCAAGGTATACTCAGTCCTTGCCGAGGTTCAACGAACTTTGGACTAATGGAATTCTTCTTCTCTTTAGCTTCTTTACATCTCGTTCCACGCAATCTCAAGAGGTTCTTCAACAAACGAGATTTTTCATCACCTCGAATCTCATCCAAGGGCACTTGAACATCTGGTTCCGCCAAACATTTCTTGAGATTCGACACATGAAACGTGTCGTGAACACAACTCAGTTCCTGGGGTAACTTCAGCGATAAGCACACCCAAGGTCCACACGCTCAGATGATTTCTAAACGTCCGACATATCGTGGTGCTAGTTTTCCCTTTTTACCAAATCGTACCACTCCCTTCCATGGAGATACCTTTAATAACACTCGGTCTCCAACTTCGAATTCAAGAGGTTTACGCCTCTTATCAGCATAGCTTTTCTGGCGACTCCTAGCCGTCTTTAATCTCTCCTTGATTTGAAAAATCTTTTCAGTCGTTTCTTGCACAATCTCTGGTCCAATAAGCTGACTTTCTCCAACTTCAGTCCATATAACGGGGGATCTACATTTTCGCCCGTACAGAGCCTCGAATGGTGCACACTTAATGCTTGTGTGGTAGCTGTTATTATAAGAAAACTCAATCAATGGAAGATGAGTATCCCAACTGCCACCAAAATCCAATACACAAGCTCGAAGCATATCCTCCAGCGTTTGGATAGTACGCTCACTCTGACCGTCGGTCTGAGGGTGGTAAGCCGTACTCAAGTTAGTCGTGTACCTATGCTCTTGAAAAGCTTGCCTTAGTGGGACGTGAATCGACCATCACGGTTGAAATGATTGATACCGGCAAACCATGTCTCGCTACCAATTCATTGGTATAAATCTTTGCTTGTTTCTCAGTCTGGTGTCTTCACGTATAGGTTAGAAGTGAGCCGACATGGTTCAATCTATAAACACAACGATCCCAAATCGTATCATGCCCACTGCTACTTTTAGGCAACTTTGTGACAAGTCCATTGTTATCTTTTACCCATTTCCAATCGGAATTTCTTGTTGCTGTAGAATCTCTGAGTGTTTCTGATGTTCGGCTTTTAATCTTAGAACACGTAAGACATCTACTACATACTCAGCAATGTCTCTCTTCATATCCAGGCCACCAATTCAAGTTCTCTCGTCATAGTACAATCTTATCCGCACCTGGTTGTACTGAATATCTAGAAGTATGAGCTTCTTACTGCATCAATTTCCTACACCACCAACTGATGGACTCCAGATACGATTCAAAGAAGTAAATTTCACCATTATATCGTTGCTCAAAGTGTCTTTCTTATCCTCCTTAGGCATTCAGTTGGGCTTTGAGATCCTTGGAAGCTTCGCTTTGCGCTTCACTAAATATTGTATTAAGATCCCAGATGAATAGTTCTCATTGGCACGTTACTCCTTGGCTTGAGTCTTTCTTTCCTGCTAAAGGCATCTACCACAACGTTCGCCTTGCCCGGGTGGTATTTGATCTCACACTCATAGTCACTGAGTGGCTCGATCCACCGCCTTTGGCTCATATTTAGTTCCTTCTGGTCAATATGTTAGGAGATCTGGTGGTCAGTGTAGATAATACTTTTGTCCCATAAAGATAATGTCTCTGAGACTTTTTAAGGGCGAACACCACTGCACCCAATTCCAGGTCGTGGGTGGTATAATTTTTCTCATGCTTCTTTAACTGTCTTGACGCATATGCTATCACTTTGCCCCGCTGCATCAGCACGCTCCCAAAACCTTGTTTTGATGCATCACAATAGACCACAAAGTCGTCTGGTCCATCGGGGAGTGCTAACACTAGAGCATTGCATAGCTTCTCCTTTAGAATGCGGAAAGCTTCATCTTGTTCATCGCCCCACACATATGTCTTATTCTTTTGAGTCAACAGGGTGAGGGGCTTTGCAATCTTGGAGAAATTCTCAATAAATCTCTGGTAGTAACCCGCCAAGCCTAAAAATGAACGGATTTCAGTTGACGATTCAGGAGTCTTCCAGTTCTTGACCGACTCAACCTTGCTAGGATCCACGTGGATACCGTCACGGTTGACCACATGTCCTAGGAACTGAACTTCTTTCAACCAAAATTCACACTTAGAAAATTTGGCATATAACTTCTCCTTCTTGAGTAAGTCTAAAATCGTCTCCAGGTGGACTTCATGTTCTTCTTCTGACTTTGAGTAGATTAAGATGTCGTCAATGAACACAATTACGAATTTGTCCAAATACGGTTTGCAGACGCGGTTCATTAAGTCCATGAATATTGCTGGTGCGTTCGTCAGCCCAAATGGCATGACTGTGAACTCAAAGTGCCCATATCGGGTTCTAAACGCAGTCTTCGGTATATCTTCCTCTCGGACTCTCAACTGATGATATCCTGAGCGAAGATCTATCTTGGAGAAACAACACGCACCTTGTAATTGATCGAACAAGTCGTCAATTCTGGGGAGAGGATAGCGGTTCTTTATAGTTAACTTGTTTAATTCTCTGTAGTCAATACACATTCTCATCGCGCCGTCTTTCTTCTTGACAAAAAGCACGGGTGCTCCCCATGGTGAATGACTAGGTCGAATGAAGCCCTTCTCTTGAAGCTCTTTTAGCTGGTTCGACAATTCTAGCATCTCTGACGGAGCTAATCGGTATGGTGATTTAACAACTGGTGACGCGTCTGGAATCAGATCGATGCGGAATTCCATCTCACGCACAAGAGGTAAACCTGACAGATCATCTGGAAATACCTCAGAGAAGTCTCGGACAACCCGGATGTCATCAAGCTTCTTTTCATCAGCCTTGATACACGCAAGTGATCCAAAATCCTTTTCCGGCCTCTCGCCTTGGACTTCAAGAATCTCGAGAATCTTGCCATTCGGAAGAGGATTTACGGACATTCTTCTCATTAAACAATCGATGGAGGCTCGGTAGTATGACAACCAATCCATTCCAATGATAACATCAAAACTTCCTAGCCGGGTTGGCAACAAGTCTATTTTGAACACGTGATTTAACAAGACTAAGGTGCAACTACGTAAAATGGTATTGGTGCTAACGACTTTTCCGTCTGCTAACTCTACTTCGTAGCTAGTGTTTAGAGTGGCAGGGGCAATATTAATAGAAGGGGTAAACGCAGAAGATACAAAACTCTTTTCAGCACCGGAGTCAAAGAGAATACAAGCGTAGTGATCATTAAGAAGAAACGTACCCGTGACCACATTCGGATTCTGCTGTGGATTTTCAATCACCACGTAAGCTCTCCCACGAGCTCCATCATTTTGCTGGTTCCCTGCTTTCGGACACTTGTCCTTGAAATGTCCTTTCTCACCACACCCGAAACATGTCACATTCTGCAGGAAGTCATTACCTGCACCCTGAAGCCTAACTCTACAATCCTTCTTGTTAGCCTCAAAATATTGAGTTGAACATGAAGTTCGTTCATTATGTATTTAAGTCTCGGTCAATTAATTAGTTAACGTTGTAATAGGAAAGTATCGGGAATCGGGCTCGATAGTTAATCTAATATTGTATATGTTTCGGGTTTAATCCCAAGCAAAACCCGAGCCCGGGTCCTAGTCAAATATCCCGAACGTCACTTAATGTGTCGGGGTATATAAGTAACTTTTTCTCTTTGGAAAAGTTAGTAGTTGATTTACTAAATAATTCCTTTTTCCATTTTTCTCTCAAAACTCTCTCATCTCTCTCTCCTCTTTCTCTCTCTAAAAGATCAACTCTCTTTATCTCTTTTCTAATTCGATTCGTGTTGTATGATATGAAGTGAAGTGTTAACGGGATCCTACAATTGGCATCAGAGCTACGTGTGGATTCGTGGTTAATTATTGTGGTTAAAAAGATCAAATCCGTAGTTCATTTTGAAGCAAAAAAGGCCATGGCTCATTTTTTATTTTGGCTTATTTGTTTGTAAATCTTGATCTTCTCTTGTTCTACACATCAAAAAGGTTAGATTGTAACAATTTCGTGTGTTTTACAAGCTCCAAGTTTGAAATATTAAGCTAATAAAGTTTGGTGTTCTAAGTGGAGAGTTGCTTTGTTTTTAAGGAATCACAAGGAAATACATGTTAATGTATGTTTTATCTTCATATACCCACTTAGTATTGCGTGTTAAAGCTTAGTTTCGTGGCTAGAAAGATCATAAGGCTTGATTTTGTTCAATTCGTCCTTGTGTTCTTCGTGGTGGTTTGATTAAAATATTAGTATTCTACACGGCGGTTTGACAGGAAAGGGGGACAAGATCCACGTTTTTAGGAAATAGTCAAAGGCGAGTTGCCAAAAGTCAAAGGCGAGTTGACAGGGTTTAGTGGCGAGTTGGCTTAAAAAGGTGGCGGCGAGTTGCTAAATAAAAATTTTGACAGCGAGTTACTAATTAGCCGGCGAGTTGACAGAACCCACGGCGGTTTGGTGTTTGTTATTGACAGCGGTTTGATTAAACAAACTAGAAGGCGAGTTGCTGTTTAGGGTGGCGAGTTAATACAGGTTAAACGGCGAGTTAAATAATCTAGGCGGCGAGTTAAGAATAAAGGCAGCGAGTTGCCAATACTTGCAGCGGTTTGGTTAATTAATTCACACGGCGAGTTTCCATAAACCACGGCGGTTTGCTTAGTTTGATTAGGCAGCGAGTTGGTCTAGATTAGGAGGCGATTTGGCCATTCTTTGGAGGCGGTTTGCTATATTTTTTAAGTGGCGATTTGCTTAGGAATAGGCGGCGGTTTGGTGTCTTTCAAAGTGGCGGTTTGCTTATTAAATTAAGTAAAATTCATCTAGGTTATCTTCGGACTTTGGACTTTAATCGACAACCATTAAACATAATCAAAATATCAAACCCAAACCATAATCAAGGACTTAAACAGACTAATCAAACAACAATCAAACCTTAACTCAAACGATCATTCATTCATGGTTTACTATTGATTTCGTAAAATCCCGTTAATTTATTTATCGGTTTTAATCATAGACGTGTAAAATCCCATGAACGTGAATTGCATACATAACCACAACTTCAATCACATCACATCCACTTAAGATCCAACAACTTTCACACTTCATAATTCATAACCATTCATTCATCATGTCTACTCCAGTCAATACATCCTCAACAGATAGTCAAATGCATAATAATATCATGGCAGCTAAAAGATCGTCCACCAATGCTTGGACCAGGAAGATATTCACAATGGAGATCACATTTTCTATGGTACATTGACACGAAATCAAATGGTGAGGGACTGAGAAAAAGCATACTAACTGGTCCCTACGTGCCATCTACTGTACTAGTTCAAGCTGTTGCTGCAATGGAAGGTGTTCCCACAGTTCAACAACATACAACAATCGAAACAGTATTGAACATGACTCCAGAGAACATAGAACACTTTCTGTCTGAAAAAGAAGTAATTTTCTTGCTTTTAACTGGTATTGGAGATGAAATCTATTCCACTGTTGATGCTTGTAAAACAGCGAATGAGTTGTGGATAGCCATTGAAAGGCTACAACAGGGTGAATCATTGAACGTACAAGATGTAAAGACCAATCTGTTCTGGGAATTTGGGAAGTTTACTTCTCGAGATGGAGAATCAATGGAGACGTATTACTTACGTTTTATAAACTGATGAATGAGTTGACAAGGAATAACTTGCAAGTTACTACAATGCAAGTGAATGTTCAATTTCTTCAACAACTTCAACCAGAATGGTCAAGATTTGTGACGGTGGTCAAGCAATCAAAAGAAATAGACACCATCTCATATCACACACTTTTTGACATTCTGAAGCAGTATCAAAATGAAGCTAATGATATCCATGCTGAGAGAATAGCCAAAAGTGCAAATACATTAGCACTTCTTACGGCTGCTCAACCATATTCAGATAATTACTATCAAGCACTAAAACCTCAAAGATCTCATGCAACATTATCTTCTACAAGACCTAGTGCATCTACCAGACATAAAGGCAAAGAGATCGCCAGACCAGTTACACCTCAATCTGAGTCAGACCCCAACCAACAAAAAAACTATCTGAAGAAGACAGTGATCCTGAACCAATCTCGAGGGATAAGGACATGCAAAAGAATTTGGCACTCCTTGCAATGTATTTCAAAAGCTTCACAAACATTACCAACAAAAACCTTCAAACTCTTCAAACTCTAGGATCAGTCTAAAGATACCACACCAAAGGTTTATCAACGACAATCAGTCAGGGCAGTTTTGGGAATCAATGGACAATGACAGTTGCTGGGACCTAGGGAACGGTTCGGCAGTACGGGTAGTGCAACAAACAGGGATACAGTGCTTTAACTGCAAGGGATTTGGCCACTATGCAAAGGAATGCAGGAAGCCAAAGCGTGTTAAAGACTACTCGTATCACAAGGAAAAGATGATGATGTGCAAACAAGCTGAACAAGGTGTTCCACTGCAAGCTGAGCAAGCTGATTGGCTAGCGGACACGGATGAAGAGATTGATGAACAGAAATTGGAAGCACATTACAGTTTCATGGCAAAGATTCAGGAGGTCTTACCAGAAGAATCCAGTTCAACTGAACAGCCATTGGAACAGGTATAAAACAATGATGAAAATAATGTGTTTGCCAATGAAAGACAACATTCTGAGAATAATACTGCAGAATGTGCTGATGAGCGTGCTGCGCTTGCTAATTTAATTGCAAATTTAACTCTTGATACTGAGGAAAACAAAACGATTTTAAAGCAATTAAAGAAAGCAAACGCATCATTGACTAAGAAAACTAGGGATGAGTGAAAAAACTAACTTTGAATGAGACTAGTAGGGCTCTGGGGGAGGCTACTAGTTGTCGGGATAGTTGTCTTATTGCACTTCAGAACAAATAGAATGAGCTTGAGAAGTACATAGCCTTTAATGACCGGACGATTGATTATGAAATACTTCAAACAAAGTTAAATGATACTCTAGGACTATTAGCTCTTAAAGACATTGAAATAAAAGAAGGTTTGAAAACAAAAGCCTATGAAATTTCAGTTCTCAATCAGAAACACGTTGAGTAGCAAAAAGTGTCTTTTAACAAAAGTCACAACTGGAAGGTTTATCTCAAGAGAAAAAACAAGGGTCATTTCGGATTTAATGGTTTAAGGAAAGGAGAAAGATATTGACAAGATGATTGAAATGGACAAAACAATTAAAAGTTTTTGAATGAAATTGTTTATACTCGTAATCAGGTCAATCAGTACCATTCATTATGTTAGCACCCAATGCCTCTACATATAATGGGTAGACCAACCTTTGCTTATCCATTGTTCCTCAAGAAAGCTCATCTGAAAAGCCCTGTTTGTATGAGATCCCATATGATACTTCTGATCTTGCAAACAGATTTGCCCCTAATAAGGAAGAGACCATGACTCTTGCAAATGAGAGTAAATCAAAATTGAATATAGATTATGTGAAACCATATGATTACACAAGACAGAATAGACTTTATGAAATTTTCAAAGCACCCTTAATGGAGTATCTTTATCAGTTGGAACACGCAAAAGAAGTTAGGAAGACAATGTGGAGAAAACCGTTTGTTAGAACAAAACCAAACATTGCTAAAAACGTTGCCTTTCTACCTGTTTTGAAATCCATTAGTAAAAGTAGACAAGTTTTTAACAAAATGACATTTAACATTAATCAATTTAGAGAAATTGTTGATCAAGCTTGGTTTAAACATACTAGTGATTATTTTCGGGTGCCAACTGCTAAAGATATGGAAGTTTTGATAAAAACCTTATTAATGCCTCTTTCCATAAAAAGTCAAAATGATAGTTTTTGCTTTGAACATGAACTTAAAACGGAAATGCATGAAGATTATGAGTACGTTAAATCCCTTGAAAAAGAGGTTGACGAACTTGAATCTGAAAAGGCTGATTTTTCAAACATTTATGATCTACTTCTCGAAGAGTGTGTGTCTAAAGATGTTACATGTTCGTATTTGCATTCTCTGTCTGATTTAAATGCTTATACTGAATTACAATGCTTGTATCTTCATAAAGTCAAAGAATGTGAATGTCTTGCACTAAAGCTTTCAAAACAAACTGAATCTGTTAATAACGAAGTTCATAATAAGCTTTTAAAGAGTTATGCTAAACTTGAAAAACACTCGATTTCTCTTGAACTTTCTTTACAACATTGTAAAGAACAGATGAAAAACAACCCAGTTTGCAAAGAAAATGCTTCAAATGTATTTCGAAAAGAACGTGAACAATATCATGAAATACAAGATTTGAAAGCTCAAATGCAAGACAAGAACATGGTGATAAATGAGTTAAAGAAACTCATTCTGGTAACAAAAGGAAAGTCTGTGGAAACTCAGTTTGATAAACCATCTGTTGTTCGACAACCAAATGCTCAACGGATTCCAAAACCATCAGTTTTAGGAAAACCGACTCCTTTTTCAAATTCTCCTGAAATGAGAAGTTTTCAAACGAATCATACATAAAGGAGCGTCCTAATTTATGTAAGTAAGAAATGATAAACTTATGGTTCAGGGATTTACAATTTCTTTATTTAACTGAAGAGGCGTCCCAATCCTTTCAAATAAAGAGATTATAAATCATCCTACTTAATAATTTCCGATGCAATACGCGTACTCACATAACCTTCAAGGTGGTGGATGACATGACGATGCATGTGCTCTAATGAGTATGGGACGAGTGTTCCAAACTCGTCTTCGGAGACGGGGAGTAAAACTATCAGGGGAAATCGACATAGAGTTCAAGATAGTTAATGAGTACTCGGTTAGATAAGGTAAAGGTCTCGATGAACCTGTTAACATAGCAATTATCATATCAATCCTCATATTACAAGTCCCGCCCATACAAGACTTGTAATACTTAGATTCATACATAATTCCATGTAAACAAAAATTATGACGGCCTTCGCGTAATACGATATTGTATAAAGTTATGAGGAAAAAAAATATTCTTAGAGACCATTGTTTAACTTACAATGTCTGAGAACGAAATGAGACCATTGTGCAACTCACAATGTCTAAGAAGTAAAATGAGACCATTGTGCAACTCACAATGTCTAAGAAGCAAGATGAGACCATTGTATAACTCACAATGTCTAAGAAGCAAGATGAGACCATTGTATAACTCACAATGTCTAAGAAGCAAGATGAGACCATTGTATAACTCACAATGTCTGACGAGTAGAATGAGACCATTGTATAACTCACAATGTCTGACGAGTAGAATGAGACCATTGTATAACTCACAATGTCTGACGAGTAGAATGAGACCATTGTATAACTCACAATGTCTGACGAGTAGAATGAGACCATTGTATAACTCACAATGTCTGACGAGTAGAATGAGACCATTGTGCAACCCACAATGTCTTAAAAATATTCTGGTATTTATATAATAATTCTTATATAAATAAGCGTACGATATACGCGAAAGGAATGCAAGCATATATATATATTATATATATGTATGCCACGTAAGCACTTAATGCAGCACGTAACGTAAGCACATAAGCAAGTAGCGTGTATGCACTTTGAAAATGTTTGTTGTGATGCAATGTTTGTGAAAACGACTATAGTCTAGGGTAAAATATGCAACCTAGTTCTCTATAGCCAGTGCTCTGATACCAATCTGTAACACCCCAAAAAAATACAACAATGCAGCGGAATACCACATGGGGTGCTACTTCATAATACACAGCGCTAGATACAAAGGAAACGACCTCTTATGTGCGTTTGTGAAACATCTCGTTTTGATTTTAATCAAAATCTTGAATTTTAATATACATTTGTCCCAAATTGACATCACAATGAAAAGCTTGAATGTATGGACTCCAATGCACTTCAAGAAATCCGAGCATATAATTTCCCTGAGAAAAACATGCTTAAAAAGGTCAACATAAAGTTGGTGAGTTCATAGGTTTCTGTAAATACAAACGTTAGTTCCAATAAATGTATCTGCCCACTGTATCATTACAGTGTCATATAAAAACGTTTAGTGACTACTGTCTCCCTACAGTATCATAAAATAATTGTGTGACCATTTAAATCCTTAAATGTCCTTCCAAAATGTATGTATGATTTTTAGAAATCAATTAGCTGTAAAATATGCAAGACCATTTCTATCCCCAAATAGTCCCAAAATGTACGTGTCAAAGTTGGATCACAAATATCCAAAATATGTATTGCCACTTTATTCAAGTGTGTATAAAACCATGATTACCATTACTTTAAGTTCATGAACTGTGACGTAGACTTGTATGTATGCCACTTTATTCAAGGCACAGTAAAAGTGTACCCATAGTAGGTGTTCCCTCCAAGAACACCCGGGCGATAATAAAGAATATGTTCCCCCGTTACCGGTGTCCCCTCCAAGGACACCCGGGCAATAATAAAAGAATATGCTTTCCCCCGTTACCGGTGTCCCCTCCAAGGACACCCGGGCAATAATATGTATATGTGATTGTTGACCCCGCAGGCGCCAATCCAATCGTAATCCGACATGGTATAACGTTCGTTCCCGGTGATAGCTAGTCACCCGAACGGGGATAGTCAATCCCAAATAGATCTATCTTATAACATTCGCGCTCACCCTCCAAGTGATTTACAGTTCATGCAACCTAAGCTAATCCATAATCATAAAAGTATAAAATGCGTTTACGTTCAAAAAGTAAACCCAGTATTGTATCTCCTCGCGAGATATATAAATGAGTATGTAAACCAAACAGGTAATCAACCATGTAAATGCGTTTGTAAACATGTATGCAGACGAGTTGAAAATGAGCACGTAACGAGTTTAAATCAAACACGTAATTGAATTTGTAACAAGCATGTTCTCACCCCAAAATATATGTAAAACATGTAAAACGTGGGGCTATGAACTCACCTTGATGTTGAAGAACGATTGATAGGTAGGCATCTAATATGCACAATACGAACGGAAGACGAAGCTGCCTGACCGAGAAGATGCAGCTTAACTTAACGGCTAAGTCCCACTAGCCTAGGATAATGTGTTTGGGTTTCCCGATGAATGGTTACATCAACGTGACACGTTGATAAAAGATTTAGCTTTTCAAGTCGTAATAGTTTGGTGGTTGGTTAAATAAATAAATTTAGAATATTCCCAAAGTGTGTAATATATACTTTATATATTACATATGAAAAATAACCCTTATATGCTTCATACCGTGAGTTATATCACAAAGACAATTAATCCAAAGATTAGTGAAAAGTATATAATATACCTTGCAGGTATTATATAATAAGTGTGAATAATTAATTAAACCAAATAGTTTGACTCGTTTTATGAAATCACCACTTAATTAAATAAATAAAAAGTTCCTGTATCAACGTAATCGTACGTTTTAAGATTACCAATTAAGTTAAACAGTGTTTGTAAAGTCCTTTTACAACAATTATTAAGTTACCTTTTAGCTGATAATTATAAAATATAAAATAATATTTTATAACTTATATTTCATTTCCTCGACGAATCGCGTCTAACATAATCGACTCATTGTAAAAATATAGTTTTCGCTCGTTGTCAGGTTATCGTATGTTACAAATTACTATATTTTCAAGAATGTAGTTTAGTCCCTTTTTATCAGTTTCTAAAATAATAGGAACTTTAGTAACCCATTACTAATTATAAGAATTTATATAAGCTTCGCCAAGACTTTCCCGTTTACAAAACGTTTTCCATTTCCATAAAACTCGTCGTTTTCCTTTAATCAATATATATATATATATATATATATATATATATATATAGTTTTATATTATTATATAAAAATTTTTTATTTTATTTATATTTTTATTTTAATATTTATAATATATATTATATTATATATATCGTAATTATCTGCATTCCCAATATCTCAAATATCCGCGTTTCATAGATATAACATATATATATCATTATATCTAAATTAACCCACTTAATAAATATTATATTTATTTAACCGTTTTAAAACCACCGATGAGTATTTATCCAGTTTTAATATTTATTAAAACTCTAATTATTTTTATTTGACAATTTAATCAACTAGACAAACCCTCGTGGTTTCCTCGTTAAACCAAACGAACCCTCGTTGTCTCGCTATACCAAAACCTCCTTTGTATCACTCGAACCAAACACGCCCTTAGGGCGGTGGCTGCCACCCACAGCAACCCCGCGTGGTGGCTGCCACCGTCAAAACAAACACCCCTTTTTGCTATAACCTAAACCAAACGCACCCTTTGTTTCTATAAACGAAACCAAACGCACCCGGCTGTCCCGAGTCAAACTCGACACCCCGGCTTCTTTTGTTGCAACTCTACCCGACAACCCCTCCCCCCGGCTGTCCCGGCAGCCTACCAACTCGCACCCGCCCCGGCTGTTTGACAGCCCAAACAAACCAACGACACCCTCTCCCCGGCTGTTTAACCCAAACCAACAAACAAACTCGACTCACCCTCTCCGTTAACCCACAAACCAACGCACCCTTGCGGTTGTGAACCCAACCCGACGCACACTCCCCCCTATACCCGGCTGTCCCACAGCCAAACCAAACATCCCCTTTCGTGAATAACCCGAACAAACACACCCTAGTCTGTTATGAACCAAACGGACCCTATGATGGTGTACAACCCAAACCGAAACCCCCCCTGCTGCCATTACCAACGCACCCCTTTTTGGTGTAAACAACAACCCGGACGCACCCTCGGTGCTAAACAACAACCCAACGAACACCCCCTTATGTGCTAACCCAAAACCGGACTCACCCTTTTCGAGTGGTTTTACAACCCGAACGCACCCTATGGTGCAAACACGAAACCCACGCACCCTCGTGGCGGCTGAGGTGGTGGCGTTCGGTGGAGGTGACGACGGCGAGGAGATGATGATGATGGCGTTAGGCGGTGTAGGATGGCAGCAGTGGTGGTATAAGTGGAGTGGGGAGGCAGCGGCGGTGATGGTGGTGACAGTGGGGTGGTGGTAGTGGCGAGTGGCGGCGAGTGAGGTAGTGGGTCGAGTAGATCCGGTTGTGGGGAGTATTTTTGGTGTTGGCCGGAAAATCCCGCCGGAAAAGTTTTCCGGCGGCGGCGTGGTGGCGGTGGCCGGATTCCGGCGGCGGCAGCCGGTGGCCGGAAATAATGGAGGGGAGGGAGAGACTTATAAGTGTGTGTGTATGTTAGAGATGTAAATGAAATTTTTGTTATAAAATGTTATATATATTAAAACTTTTAAAATTAAATGACAAGTTTGCATAGTCCAGGGTTCGTTTTGTAACTTTTTAGTGAAACTTCGATACGTATCGGTTCGGGACTCATTTGAGCGACTTAACGGATGATTCAACGCACGAAACTTGCGCCATTGTTTTCCGAATCATTTTTCTGATAAAAATGAGTATTTATTTGATAATGTTTCATAAATATTTTATAATATTTAATAAAATATCTGTTATTCATTTTGTGAACGTTTGTCTCGTCGATAATAAAATTGGATTTCAACTCGAGTATTCGCGTTATCCGCAACGCTTTTAATTAAAATGATGACTAATTTATTTAATATTTTTATTAAATAAATACTGATAATTAAAAACAAATTTAATTGTTTTTGTGTGTCCGCGTTGTATATTGTTCGAATAATGTTTGCGGTGCTGTTTTAGCCCTTTTCGGCTCGTTTCCAGGTCTCGAGCAAAACTGAAAAGTTGTCAGGAATGTCGTTTCACATCGAATTGCTTTAGGGTTCGAGCCGTGAAAACGTGATTTAGATGGTCGTTCTTATAAGTCAAGCCAGACCTAAAAGTCAAAGGGGTAAAATAGTTATCTTAAAAATCCAAAAATTCTCGGATGTTACAGTTGGTACCATCACTAGGGTACCATACTCTGTGCGCCCATTCTCGGGTACCGTCTATGTCGGTAGTGGACCTTCTCGACAGGTTTTTGCTCCTGGCCTTACAGGAAGGGATGTCAACACTCTACATCGCCAGGTCAAGGGCCTTACTCAACAAATGGTTGACCGGGCTAACACTGAACACTCAACCCTGAAAAGGCTTAGTGTGATGGATAAATATTTGGCAGAATTCGACACTGATTTAAGGGGTGAAATTAAGGGTCAACATGCACTCAGGCGGAGTGTGTGTACGTTGGAAGATCAAGTTCGAGAGTTAGTGAAGGAGGGGACGCGAAGAAATATGAAATGAAGATGATGTTAGAATCTACTCAAAGGGATTTTGATCGCTTGTCATGGCACCACCATAATCTGAGACAGTGGTCCTTTGAGGTTCAGTGGCACCTACACCCGTTCAGACATTATCGTGAAAGACCATATGTGGCACCTACTGCTCCAGTGGCTCATGTTGATCGTGCTGACCCTGATGATCCTTCTCCCCGTCCTACTCGTCGTCCTCGACACGATGATCCCTATGTCATGGTTAGAGATGTTGCCGCTAGAGATGAGGGCGATGATGCTGCTACTACTAGTGACCCACAGCCGTCACAGCCACCTGGATCCCCACATTATCATCTGTAGTGTAGGATCATTGTAGTTTCTTTATTTTGCTATCACTAAACCGGGCATGTCGGTTTATAGACTTGGTACTTAAGATCGTAATGACTTTGGTCATGTTTTGGTAAAACAATGCAACCTTGTACTATCTTTTGTGATGGACGAAGAATTACTATCCTTGATTATCTATATGATGTGTTGTGATCTCTTTTGGGCTTTGATTGTTTATACATGTGTGATTATTCTGTTTGCCTTGGAATTGATTGGCTCTATACATGTTATGTTATTAACCATGTATGGATACTATTAAAGTTTTCTTCATGATATGACAGAATCATGCCGCCAAGAGAAATGACCTAAGCCGCCATTGAGAAGCTTGTCTCTGATAGGGTGGCTGCAGCACTTGCTTAGGATCGTGCTACAAGAGGAATCACTAATGGAGCCGGCGGACCCAGCGGTAATACGGGAAGACGTGGAGGCCATAGGTGGGCACTACCTGCTCGTGAATGTACATATCAAGTTTTCAGATATGTAACCCTATGTTTCCAACAGGAATGAAGGTGTGTTGAGTTATGCGTTGGTTCGAGAAACAGAAAGTGTTTTCAGGCATCTGTGAATTGCAGAGAGAACAAGGTAAGTTGCTGCGGCTTACACTTCAGGGTGAGCGGACTATGGTGGAACTCTTAGGTCGCCACCTTGGGGCTTGAGGTGGTTAATGCAAAGTCTTGGAATGATATGAAAATAATGATGAGAGAAGAATTTTGTCCGCCAGAAGAGATACAAAGAATGGAAGTTGAACTGTGGAACTTGAGGGTGAAAGATTCCAATATATCTGCTTACACCTAAAGGTTCAATGAATTGGTCCTGCTATGCCCAGAAATGGTTCCGAGCGAAAAGAAGAAAGTGGAGGCATACCTACGTGGCTTGCCTGAAAACATTAAAGGAGAAACAACTTCTTCCAGACCTGTTGTTCTTAATGAGGCTGTCCGAATGGCTCATACCCTAATGGAACAGAAGTTACAAGCCAAAGCTGAAAGAATTGCTGAGAGCAACAAGGGAAGTTGAGACAGCAACAACAATCAGGGTGGCAAAAACAAACAATCAGGGTGGCAACATCACACAACAACCGGAGAATTACCGGAACAACAACCCTACACAACGCCAAAAAACAAACTTATCAAAGAGACATGGAATGCTGGGCTCTGACCACTACTCAAAATGGCGAGAGCAAATAAATGGGGTTGCTCCAAATGTAACCGTTGTGGGATATGTCATTTTGATCAGTGCCCACCAAAGTGCAACAATTGTGGGAAAATGGGACACAAGGAAAAGGACTGCAGAAGCAGGAATGTGGCTTCTGGTACCAATGCTCGATCAGCTGTAGTTTGTTATGAATGTGGTGAGAGAGGCCACAAGAGCAATGCATGCCCAAAGAAAGCTGATCGACAAGGTGGAAACGTGCGAGGTCAAGCGTATGTCATCCGTGATGCCGAACACAACCAGGGCCCTGAATGTGTGATTGGTACGTTTTATTGAATCATCATTATGTTACCAATTTGTTTGCTCGGGAGCGGATAAAAGTTTTATGGATGTTAGACTTAGCCATTTACTAGATATTAAACCAGCCAAATTAAATACTAGTTACGAAGTCGAACTAGCCGACGGAAAAGTGGTATGCACCAACACTGTTCTGAAGGGTTGTACTCTGAATTTACTTGACCACTTATTTGACATTGATCTCATGCCAATAGAGTTGGGTACGTTCGATGTAATAATTGGAATGGATTGGTTGGTAGAACGCGATGCCGTCATCGTGTGTGGTAAGAAGGAGGTACATGTGCCTTTAGAAGAACAAGACGGTAGTTTAGAGGGTGTTAAGGGTGATAGTGGTGCAATTCACAATTAAAAGTGATAATCCTGTCATTAAAGCAAGAAAATACATAGAAAGGGGATCCCAGTTGTTCTTAGCTCAAGTGACAGAGAAAGAACCGTCAAAGAAACAGTTGCAAGACGTGCCAGTGATTCGTAACTTTCCTGAGGTGTTTCCTGATGATTTGCCAGGACTCCCACCACCTCGACAAGTTGAATTTAGAATTGAGCTTGTGCCCGGAGCCGCACTTGTCGCGCATGCACCATACCGTTTGGCACCGTCTGAATTGAAAGAATTGTCGGATCAATTGAAGGAATTACTAGAGAAAGGGTTTATTCGCCCGAGCTCTTCACCTTGGGGAGCTCCAGTATTGTTTGTTAAGAAGAAGGACGGATCATTCCGTATGTGCATCGATTATCGCGAGCTAAATAAGTTGACCGTCAAGAATCGGTATCCACTCCCGAGGATTGACGACATGTTTGATCAACTTCAAGGTTCCAGTGTATACTTAAAGATCGATCTGCGATCTGGTTATCACCAACTTCGAATTAGAGAAGAAGATATCCCCATTACAGCTTTTCGGACTAGGTACGGTCACTATGAATTTCAAGTAATGCCGTTTGGTCTAACCAACGCTCCTGCGGTATTCATGGATCTAATGAATCGAGTGTGCAAGCCATACCTCGATAAATTTGTGATCGTATTCATTGATGACATACTTATCTACTCCAAGAATAAAGAAGAGCACGAAAAACATTTGAAGATCATTTTGGAGTTACTCAAGAAAGAGCAATTGTACGCCAAATTCTCGAAGTGCGATTTTTGGCTTGAGTCGGTACAATTTCTCGGTCACGTGATCAACAATAAAGGTGTTCACGTGGATCCTGCGAAGGTTGAGGCTATCCAAAATTGGTCTGCACCGACAACACCGACAGAAGTAAGACAATTTTTAGGTTTAGCCAGATATTACCGAAGATTCATCGAGGGTTTTTCGTTAATTTCCAAGCCTCTAACTAAATTGACCCAGAAGAACAAAAAGTATGAATGGGGTACGGAAGAAGATGAAGCATTCCAGACCTTGAAGCAGAAGTTATGCTCCGCTCCTATCCTAGCTTTGCCTGAGGGAACTGAGAACTTCGTTGTATACTGTGATGCGTCGCACAAGGGTTATGGAGCTGTCCTGATGCAGAGGGAAAAGGTGATTGCGTATGCCTCTCGACAACTGAAGAAGCATGAGGAAAACTACACGACCCATGATTTAGAACTGGGTGCTGTAGTGTTTGCACTTAGACTCTGGAGGCATTATTTGTATGGTACTAAGTGTACTGTGTACACAGATCATAAGAGTCTACAGTACATTTTGGATCAAAAGGAACTCAACATGAGACAGCGGCGATGGATTGAACTTTTGAGTGACTATGATTGTGAAATCCGTTACCATCCTGGTAAGGCCAACGTAGTGGCCGATGCCCTGAGTCGAAAGGACAGAGAACCAATAAGGGTTAGATCTTTGGTAATGACGGTACACACCAATTTACTCGAGAGAATACTCAATGCTCAGACTGAGGCGATGAAAGAGGAAAACGTGAAAGCTGAAAATCTTGGAAGGCTGATAAAGCTGATATTAGAGATCCGTTCTGATGGAATCCAATGCTTTGAAGGGCGAATTTGGTTACTGTTGTTTGGGGGATTATGGGATTTGATCATGCATGAATTGCACAAATCTAAATATTCCATTCACCCGGGGTCAGACAAGATGTACCAAGACTTAAAGAAGCTCTATTGGTGGCCGAACATGAAAGCTGAGATCGCCACCTATGTCAGTAAATGTCTGACCTATGCCAAGGTAAAGGCTGAGCACCAAAAGCCATCCGGTCTACTCCAACAACCTGAAATCCCAGAGTGGAAGTGGGAGAAAATAACCATGGATTTCGTCTCAGGACTTCCAAGAACGCCAAGTGGTTATGACTCCATCTGGGTTATTGTTGACCGACTAACCAAATCTGCTCATTTCTTGCCGATGAAGAAGACTGACAGCATAGAAAAACTCGCCCAATTATACTTAAAGGAAATTGTATGTAAGCATGGCGTACCTACGTCAATTATCTCTGATAGAGACAGTTTGTTTACATCAAGATTTTGGAAATCACTGCAAGAAGCAATGGGAACCCAACTGGATATGAGCACCGCTTACCACCCAGAGACAGATGGTCAAAGCGAGAGAACTATTCAGACGCTGGAGGACATGTTGCGAGCATGCGTAATTGATTTTGGTAGTAGCTGGGATCGACACTTACCATTGGTCGAATTCTCCTACAATAACAGTTACCATGCGAGCATCAAGGCTGCGCCATTTGAAGCTTTATATGGGCGAAAGTGTAGATCGCCAGTTTGCTGGAGTGAAGTTGGAGATAGCCAACTCACTGGCCCAGAATTGGTCCGAGAGACAACAGAAATGATTGTTCAAATCAAGAATCGGTTGATAACTGCCAGAAGCCGTCAGAAAAGTTATGCGGATGTCAGACGCAAACCGATGGAATTTCAAGTGGGTGATATGGTCATGTTAAAGGTATCGCCTTGGAAGGGCGTAATTCGCTTTGGGAAACGTGGTAAGTTGAGTCCACGGTACATTAGG
Organism: Tanacetum coccineum; assembly: GCA_026074375.1. NCBI lineage: Eukaryota > Viridiplantae > Streptophyta > Magnoliopsida > Asterales > Asteraceae > Tanacetum > Tanacetum coccineum. Next base: position 99,598 of record BQNB010000496.1, on the reverse strand, counting down.
CCATTCAAAATCATAGAAAGAATTGGTCCCGTGGCATACAAGCTGGAGCTTCCTGATAAACTCCGTGGAATTCATAGCACCTTCCATGTTTCGAATCTCAAGAAATGTATGGCGGATGAAAACTTGGGTTTAATCCACTTGAAGAAGAGAGTGAGATCCAACTTGACGACAAATTGCACTTTATTGAAGAACCAGTAGAAATCATGGACCGCGAAGTGAAGCAGCTCAAGCAAAGTTGAATTCCCATTGTCAAAGTTCGATGGAATTCAAGGCGAGGTCCGGAATATACTTGGGAGCGAGAAGATTTCTTCAAAAGAAATTACCCTCATCTTTTCTCGAGTAATCAGAAGACAAGAAAGAGGAATCGAGCACCGGGACGGCGCTCCCATAAGGAGGGGAGGATGTAACATTCCGTATTTAAGGTCACTATTTATTCCGAGCTTTAATTCTATTTTTATTTTTGTGCAAAGTCATTAATTTTACGTTTACCCGATTTGGTAAAAATTTCCCGTTCTCAGCTTTAAGTGAGCCGTATTTAGGAATCTATTCCGTCTTCGTGCCTTAAGTGGTTTAATATTCTCATAATACTCCCCGATGATTATAATTTACATCATTGTCATTTTCCGTTGTGTGTCGCGTTTACGTAAATTTATTGCTTAAAACTCGCGTTTTACCTTAAACCCTACCTTTTATTTAACTAAACTTTTCACTATACTTTTAATTAAATCACAACAAATGAAAATCAATATATATAGTATATTATATTCTATTGTTTCTATTATATATATATATATATATAACCACCCTATTCTAGGCCTAGGGCCGGTTTTATACAACACCACACACAACCCTTTTACATTTTCTATAAACCATAATCACTCTCATTTTTCCCATACATGCAAACTTTTCATTTCACCTAGTTCAAACCAAGAAAACCTCTCCTCCCTTGTGCTTGTGGCTGCCGAATTTACCACCACCACCACCATCATCCTACAAAATTTTTCTTCTCCTTTTTACCATCATAACATCATCCTTGAGTTGCTTGCAAAGTTTGGTGAAATTTCTTGAAGATTTGAAGATGTTGTGGATGTTTTATTGAAGGGTTTTCATTAGGGTTTTCTTGAGGGAAATATTAGTGATATTTAGGAGGGTTAGAGGCATTTTAATCTTTGGTTTTGGGGTCTCCTTTGGTTCGAAATCAGCCCAAGAGTAAGAAGGGTGTTTTTGTTTTTGATTCTCTAGCCTAAATCAACTCCTAGTAAGATCTTCTCCTTATTTTTGATTTTTCTTTTTATTTTGATCCATGAAAATGGATGTTTGATTCTGGAAATACATGTTCATATGATGTATGAGTTGTGTTTAAGAGCTTGGTATGGCATTGCATGTGATTGGTTAGAGTTAGGATTGATGTTTGGATGGGTTTTAGAGTAAATATTTGGGACTGTTTTGAAACAGTAGCAAAAACGTGTTATAGCAGAAATATTTTGGCTTGGAGCCTATGATTAAATTACATGTCTGGATAGATATATGTCTTGGCATCATAGGATAGTTGGATGCCCAACCAACTCCTTGGGATGAGGGAGTTATGGTCAAAATAAGAAAATAGGTCAAATCTGGACCTATGATTAGAAAACGAGTTAAACTCCAGGTTTTTGCAATAAAAGGTTAGGTTTTAAAGATTGGGTCAGTGGTATACATCTTAAGGAAGCTATATCAATTGGCCTCACCTTCATTGCTATCATGGTTTAGGAATTATGGCCATTTCCGTAAAGGGTAAATTTTTTGGAAACTTTCTGTTTTGGGTAACCAGGGGTAAAACAGTCTTTTCACATAGTTATGAAACTTTGTAGATTATGAGTCTTACATTTTTGGAAACTAGACATAAAGAGATTTCCAGGAGTGAAAGCCTCACATTTAGAACATTTGTGAGCTAGGAGATATGAGTCCATGAAGTCGAGTCAAAATCAGAAACTGAGTTTTTACGTCTAGTCTCAAAATTTAAAAACGTATAGTACACTTTGATAAAATAAGAATTAAAAGCCTTACGTGTAGGTGTTCATTTACCTATAAGACCCTGGATCACAGTCATCTTGGATTAAAAGGGGGGAAACAAATTTTTGGGGGAGTTTAGTTGGAATGCCATGCTTATCTCGGAAACACATCTCATGATCACTTGTTTAATTTTTACGTATTGTTTCTTTCTACGTACTAAGTCGCGTCACGTCTTTTAGGAGGTGCTTAGGAGTACTTCCCGCTCGTTCGAGACTCGTCACACTTCTGATCTAATTGTTCTCTCGGTGAGTTCATAGCCTCGCCTTTCTACTTATAAATGTTTTTATAAACCCCGCGAGGGAGATACATGCTAGTTTTATAAATTGAACACAAGTGATTTTCGGTATGCTGGTCCCGATTGTGAACTAATTGCATAAGACTATTTCAAAAGGCCCCTAATTCATGCCATGTTAATTACCTAAGATGGGTGAGCGCTAGTACATAAGGTTGGATCTATTGGGCCGTGACTGCCCTGTTGGAGGTTGTGACATCCATGGCGCGATCACCACTAAAGGACATTTTGTATTGAGAATTTCTTTAGGTATATTGCAATATTACCTAGTTGTGGGGCAAATGTATAACTATTATATTATGTTAGTTAACGTTTCAGTGGCATGAGGTTAATGCATTAGTGATTAATAATTGTTTGATCCACATGTTTGCGATGATTAAATACTTGTGTTCACTTTTGATTAATATAAATTATGGATTCACTCAACGTTTTCGTGATTTTTAGCATGTTGTATTTCGGTAATCTAAGGTTGATGGCTGGGAGAGACGAATGGAGTTTAGCGCGAAATGTTTTGACTAAACTTGTTTTGGTTCCATTCATTAATAACACTTTGTGTTATGGTTTTAAATTTTATGTTATGATGTTGTATGTTGACGATCTTGTGGAAAAAATTTCGACTCTGATCTTACATGAATGGGACAATGTTATGTTTTAAACGTCTCTTTTGAGTCGTTATTTATATTCTTATGTTGTTGTGCTATGACTTAACACCCAAACTGTTGGTTCCGCTGCGAAATAAATTTGGGGGTGTTAAACTATTACAAGGTCCCTAAGAGTATATTAAATGCATGTGAAATATCTTAAGAGGGATCAACCATATTAGGGGTGAGGTAGTATAAAGACTGTTACCGATGGTATCCTTTCTACACACTCGCGTTTCCCTAGACGTCTAAGCCAATTTAATATCTTATTGCTAGTTTTCTAGAGCCCAACGCGCACATCCATCAACAATAAGAAACATTAAACGGATCTACAACCTAAGTTTCATGCAATCATAAGTAAATACAAAGGAGGGTTTAGCCTAGCATGTTATAAAGAAAGCAAGAGCATAAATCAATCAAACAACACATAGACATATTGAATGATTAATGATAAACAATCTTACTTGATTAAAACATGGATTGAAGGTAGTTACAATAGGGTTTTGAGGCCCTAAAAATGACCTAAAAAGCTGCTAGAATGACTAGGGTTCGTCTCCCAAAAGTTATACAAAGTTACACACTTAAAACCCTAAAATCAGTTTTGTATATATAGTAAAAATGGTGCGACGGCGTCGCTTTGAAGTCGTGACGCCATCGCCACGTGGATGATTCTAGATCCTCTTTAAGTCGGCCACGTCCTGACGCCGTCGCTGGATCTCTAACGCCGTCACGATGAAGATCATGACGCCTTCACGATGAAGATCCTGACATCGTCGCTTTATGATGGCGACGCCGTCTCCACGCGCTGTATGCACAATTCTTCATGATTTTTGGTGTAGAGTCGTAATCTTGTACGTTTCTTCTCTAAATGAGCCCAAGTCACTTGTATTTCCTCCAAATCCCATCCATGTGCTAAAAACTGGAAAACAAATGATTAAGCACATAATCTGGGCATATTTGCATGATTTAGGGGGTTAAATGGCACCAAAAAAGTGTATAAAATTTGGTTAAACACTTACACTCCCTACACACTAATCATTTAAGCATGCAAAAATAAACCTTACACACAAAACCTTTTATCTCTCATTTTAGATCAAAAAAATTGTGTCCCCCTTCCTCCTCCCTATAAGCCGACGGCAACCACCCCTCGTCCCCCAAACACCACTTCCACACATTTTTTAATAAGCATTCAAGTCACATGTTCTAGTCATCTTCCTTATATTATAAGCTTCATTTAGAGATCAAGAAACACATCTTTTATAAGGCTTATGGGCTGTTTTAATTCAGGTTTTAGTGGAGTTGTTGCATGCAGTTGTTGTGAAGTTGTAGGTGGATATTTGTGGTTTTTATTGTGGTTTTTGATTATTGGTTTGGTTTATGATTGGAAGATCCTTGCAAGTTTTGATTTTAGGGTTCATATATATATATATATATATATATGATTACAGTATTATGAAGATTTGAAGCAAGGTTTTGGTTGATTCTGTTTGGTTTGGGTCGAATTTATTCAAGCAAGAAAGGGTTGATCTTTGTTTTTCACTCACTAGCTTTTTGTATATCATTGTAAGATCCTTGTTACCTCTATATTTTCTCTTGTAAAAATTATGCATGCTTGATGTGCATTCTGTAAATGAGGAGTTTGTGTGTTCTTAGGTATGTATTTTTAGATTTTATATATATATATATATATATATATATATATATATATATATGGTTACAGTATTATGAAGATTTGAAGCAAGGTTTTGGTTGATTCTGTTTGGTTTGGGTCGAATTTATTCAAGCAAGAAAGGGTTGATTTTTGTTTTTCACTCACTAGCTTTTTATATATCATTGTAAGATCCTTGTTACCTCTATATTTTCTCTTGTAAAAATTATGCATGCTTGATGTGCATTCTGTAAATGAGGAGTTTGTGTGTTCTTAGGTATGTATTTTTAGATTTTTTGTCATTATTAGATTTATGAGGTAAAAACTTGATTTGATTGGATTTGCAACAAGATTTTTAGGGCTGGTTTAGACTAGTAGGTTGTTGGGTGTTTTTCGTATTGTTAATTACCTTGGAAAAATTTGGAAAATTATAAATACCTGGATAAATGTCTTAGCTTCGCATGGCCTCCTGAACCAAATCTAACGATGTCCGATGTTTGAGATATGACCAAAACAGTAAAACTAGTCAGAAAATGCACCCATATTTTAAATTGAACAAAAGTCCTAATATTTGTACAGTAACTCCTATTTTTATAAAACTAAAAATTGTAGTTATTGAGCTAACTTAAATTTTGGCACGTGTTTCGGCCTTTGCGGACGCCAAGTTTAGGAGACACGCCCAATTTAGTGAAACGGTAAAATCAGTCAAAAACTCAATTTTGGTAACTAAGGGCATTGTGGTAATTTCACATGGTTTCAAAACTTCTAAAAATTATGAGGCATGCATTTCTGTAAAATAGACTTAAGTATCTTTCCATAAGGGAAAACCCCGAACCTAGACCTTTTACGGATTTAGATTTATAAGCCCGGGTAGTTGGGTAAAATCATAATTTTAAAATAAACTTATTGTTTCAGACTTATTAAGAGTGTGTATGAAGTTTATTGGTGGGCTTATGAGTAAAGATATAAGTATATGTTTTGGGAAGTATTAATACAGATTTAGTTATTATATGTTAGGTAAATCATATTTATAAAACCTTAAGTACAATGCCAAACTATTTACGAAAAATATTTTCATAACATTTACTTATTTTGATGTGTGCGTGAAATTATATATTCTAAGTAGTTTCATTATTTCTAAGTTGCTTAAAGGATTTTCTTGATCTATTCGATGTTGTTTCTGTTGATCCATATTTTATTGCTAAAAGGTGCGTTCATAGCCCCTTTCTATTTAAATGTTTTTATAAACTCCACGGGGGAGATTACATGCTATGTTTTACATTTGGACGCAAGTATTTAAAAACTGTATGCTATGCCTGATATTATTGCCTAAGTCTCACTACTGCCACTTTCAGTCCCCTTGATCATGAGTCGTTAATTGCTAGTGTAGCAAACGTGAGTGTCACGGTAGATCTATTGGGACTGACAATCCCCGTCCGGCATGTAACAACTATTACCACGTCAAACGGACGCATTTAACACTTAAGATACTATTTAGGGTGTTTAGCAGAACACCCATTTTGATGGGGCACATATCTAGGTTGGATTTTCTTTTCCTGTTAATGTTCGGTGTCATGCGCTTAGTGCAATAATAATTATTTTGACATATGAATGTGTTTCATTGTTGCCTATTTACTTAAATCTTGTGGTCCATTAATTTACTTTAAACATATGAATATCACTCAACAATTTTGTTGACCGTTTTAGCATGTTTTAATCTCAAGTGCTTAAGGTATGATTGCTTAGAGGGGAGTTTGCGCGGATATCAAAATTTGAAGACTTTGTTGTTATTTCGCATTCGATGAAAACTTTATCTAAACTTTATGTATGATTTTAAACACTTGTGTCATTTTGAAACTTATGGGACCTTGTTTGCAAAACTCTTATATTTCATGTATCGAATGTGAAACTTATTTTAAAACGTCTCTTTTGAGGTCGTTTCCTATGACTTGTACCTTGAGCTAACAAGTCATACCCACGGTTACCTTTCCGCTACTATCAGATTTTGGAGGTGTGACAGATTGGTATCAAGAGCCAAGGTTATAGAGAACTGAGTCATTTTCAAAACCTAGACTATAACTATTTTTCAAAATTTATAGTCTTTCATCGTTTATCCGATATTCACGCGCGCTTACTCTTTGATTTTCTTTTTACTCAACTTTTATTGTTGATATTATATGAAGGATATTTATATAACACTTGATTTTTTTTTCTTGATCTCTTACGACTATCCTCTATGTGTATCGCTATTTATTATATAAAGATAATTATATAAATATTGACTATTTCTAATTTTTTATGCTTATTTATAAAAGCATTACTGTTTAATTTATAAAATTCTTATTTTATAAATATTAAAATAATATATACTTATTATTTATGTATTTTTATTTTATTTTCAGAGCATCATGGCCGAGCCATTGTCTCCCGACCATGTGTTTGATTAAAATGTCATTTTAATCAATTGGTATGAATATACTAAGTGATTTATTATTTTCATAGAGGGAGAAAATGTGATTAAAATGTGATCTAGAAGAATGTGATCTTTAAGACTCAAGTACAAAATCTTTCCTTCATGTGCGAAACAATTTCAAATATCGATGCACATGTAGGGGGAGTATTTCAAAAAGATAAAACTCTCAAAGTATTAAAAACGTCTTTCTGAAATACTTTGATTGGTTTTAAAAAGGTTTTATGGTTCGGTCTCTATACCCAACAACCAATTAACTCACGACGTCGATGAAGTCAAAAGGTTGTTAAGGTTAGGTATTAGTCCTATGTTCTAACCAGAACCAGAGGGATCTACCCAAGGACACTTAATAGTTAGAAATAGCAGTCCTTAGGTATGATGTGGAGAAGAATGAGAAATGAAATAATGTTGACTAAGACATGAGTTATCACCGGAACAATCACAATATGGTTATAGTAATGACATCTTGATAAGCATTAAAGGGGTTGAAGAATGGAAAAGAAATATTGTGTAAAGGGTGAAAAGAAAGAAGACCTCCACAAAACTTTAGGCAGAAACCGGGTCAATACATAATTTATCAAAATCACAAAGATGATTGTTGGTATTGAAGAAAGTCGTCATGGATCCAGTGATGCAATGCACAACCCTTCCCAGTCATTCAAGTTTCTCTTAAAAGATACTTGTCTCATTTGTCACGGAGATACACACGTAATCTAGTGACTTCTCACTCCGAGAATGTTAATATTGATAGGTAACAGTCAGCTTCAGCCTCCGATCACTAAAACCAAAGTGCACAAATCGAGTCTAGAGCCAAAAGAGATTAAATATAAATCTCATTAGAACCAACATCAAAATACACTTGTTGAACACAAATAAGTTCACAACTTGTAATAAATAGTCCTACGTATTATCCTTGTGATCTTGACAGAACATTCAGAGTAATACTCTTTAGTATTTCACAGTGACGAATGGAAATCCTTCTAGTGTCAACATCAAACAGCACTACGGTAGGTGACTTGCGAGATTCTTCATGAATCAAACTTGTGCAAATTGGAAACCTAATGTGGCCCATCTAATGAGAATTAACGAAGTCTACAATTATTGATGTTTTCTTCAAAGTATACTATAACAACTCGCAATTTTCATCAATGTAAATATCCATCAATTAAATTAGATGCACTGTAATCTATTATATAACACCTTTTCCAGGGAATTTTTTTTGCTTTATCTCATTATGCAACGTAACTTGCATCTCTAAAGTAAACAAGCTTACGTAACCTCTATCAATGCCATTCTATCTATGTTTATATCATGTAAACATCCTAATGTGTCAAGTCTATATCTTAATATCATTTTACCAAGTACATTATCCATTTAACGTACCATTTACAACGTTATATCAAAATAGACTTTATCCGTTAACGTTTATATCAAAACCCTAATTATATGTAATGTATACATATAAAATAAATGTGCAAGCCTTCAAACATGTGTACAAGTGTACAATGCACAACATTTGAATATCTTTTCCCTCCTAAATCAAGTTACAACTTTCTAAAGCCCAATGTACAAGTCAATAATGCAAGAAAACCAAACTAGGTCATTTTACCTCCTAAATCACTTTAGTTTCTTACTACCACTTTAACACAAGGTACAAGCACTTAATGCATGACTTCTAAACCCTAAACCTAAACCCTAAGTCATCCTAAAACCCTAATCTAAAACCCTAAACCCTAAACGAAACCCTAAAACCCTAATTTCATTTTAAACTTAAAACTAAACCCTAAATCTTAATCCCAAACCCTAAACCTTAATCCTAAACTCTAATCTTAATCCTAAACCCTAATTACCCTAATCCTAAACCCTAATACACGTTTTAAAGACCAAAAACCCTAACCCGAAACCCTAAACCACCCGTCACCCTTTTTCTTTCATTTTAACCCATTTTCAACCCAACCAAGCACCCTAGCACCTCTATGACATCACCACCATGTCATAAGAAAGTAACCAAGCACCTCCATCACCACCTTAGTCGCCAAGTTAGCCTTGTCACCTCCTTATCACCTCATTGTACCCGAAACCCTCATACACCCTTTCACCATTCAATCCTACTCTTCTAGCTCTCAATACTCATCACTATATCTCCTATGAATCATATATCCTAGCCTTGACACTAATCAAACCCTAAACTTGGCCACCAAGGTGTTTTCGTACCTATAAATAGCCGAACACCCCCATTCATTCAAATCACACCTCAAAATCTATCACACACACAAATGGAGTTCTAAGGAGGATCAAGGAAGGTCAAGTGAAGTCCCTAAGCTCATAATAGAAGCCAAGAATCAAGAGAAAGGAACCCTTGAAGTCGTTACTAGGCGTACGAACCCAAAAACCCCATTTTGACCCATTTTAGCTCAAGTAAGCTCAAAATCTTGTTCAATAAGCTTATAATCTGTATTAGAATGTTCATAATACTCTTAAGATCATATAGGAACTCTTGTTAAAGCCTTGAATCCTCAAACCCATGCGTTTTTTATTAAAACCCTAAAAATGACCCGTTTTGATTTTCTAGCTAACGAATCCTTTTTCTAAACTTTTGTTATGTTAAAACATCTTATTTTTGCTTATTCTAATAAGCTATAACCTAAAAATATCATTTGGAACCCTAAAATAAGCTTGTGTGACTTTTTGGACTTGATTTGTAAATATTTTTATGCACAGGGGTATATATCGTAAATTTCTAAAATTTATAACTAGAGGGGCTGAAAATGTCATTGTTGCAAATTTTTAACTATAAGGACCTATTTTGGCAAGTTCTAAAGTTAAAGGTTTAAATTATATATACTTTATATATAAAGGACTAAACTTGTAAAAGTTTATAAACCAAGGGTATATATTGCTATTTTTGCAAACTTAAAAATATAAAATATAATATTTTTATATAAATTATAAAAATATATATTAATATTATAAAACTCGATTTTATTAAAACCCGACACAATTATCGTTATTAATCAACAATCGACGCATTATAAAACAATTACGTTATATATTTAACATAATTTATCATCGACTAACTTTTGAAGAAACTTAAAATTTTATCGTATCACGTTACTAGGGAGCTTCATGTGAGGAGTTTCATTTGGGTATACGTTTTGACGAGTTTGCTGGATTTACGATTTAAAGTGTCCTGGCTCCTCAAACGTTTACTACATGACCTCTGAATTATGATGGCCCGAACAGTGATACAATATTTCCATAAATTAATAAATCAAAGTAATACGTTAAACTTTATAAAGTTTTAAAACATAAACCATCACACTAAGACTTGACATATTACCCCAGGTTGCGTGACGAAGCCGTTACTTTCACTTGATATACTTTTGCCATCAATCAGATTTCCCCTGTTAAGGTGAGTTCATAGCCTCGCATTTTAAATCTTCTAATGTTTTCATAAACCCGCGAGGGGGATACATGCTATAAACCATGAATACGAGTATTTTTCCAACTGTATGCTATCCTGATATATTATTGCCTAAGTCCTTACTTTTGCCATTAAGACCCCACTATCATGAACCGTTAATTACTTTTCGGAGTAAGCGCGAATGCTGTGAATAGATCTATTTGGGACTGAGCTTCCCCGTTGGTGTACCTATACTTTCTGGTAACCAAACGCACTTCATTTGAAGCTTGTCTTTCGTTGTCCAAAACCGCACCAATCGCGAAATCGCTGCATCGCACATAGTTTTCGAAAGGTAGGTTCCAATCGGGGACAACTAAGATCAGAGCTTCGCTAAGTTTATTTTTAAGAGTCTCGAAAGCATCAATACAATCCTTAGAAAATACAAACGGTGTTTCCTTCTCAAGAAGATGAGTCATAGGTCTAGCTATTTTGTAAAAGTCTTGGATAAATCGTCGGTAAAAACCCGCATGACCTAGGAAACTCCTAACACCTTTTACGGTAGTCGGGTGAGGAAGCTTAGCGATAACATCGACTTTAGCACGATCAACCTCAATTCCTAACTTTGAAATTTTATGCCCTAACACAATTCCTTCTTTACACATAAAGTGGCACTTCTCCCAACTTAGAACTAAATTCTTGTCTTCACATCGTTTTAGCATCTTTTCTAAATTGGAGAGGCACGAATCAAAACTATGAGTCCCAAACTGAATAGATTTTTGCAGCCTGCTAAGGGTGATAGCTGATTAGGTTTTAAATTAGACCTTTATATATATATAATATAATAAAATACATATAATAAGGATAATCTAAAAATAATCAATGATGATCTAGCCAGAACCGGAGGGATCTACCTAGGGACACTTCATTAGATAGAATAGAAGTCCTTAGGTATGATTGAAAAAGGGACTAAAGTGAGATTGGGAAGAATGTTATCCAAGGCATGAGTTATCACTGGAACAAACCCAACATGGTGATAATGAGGACGCGTTGGAATAACATTGAAGGGGTTGAATAATGAAAAAGAATCATAAGGATAAAGGGTGTAAAGAAAGAAGCCCTCCATATAACCTTAGGCAGAAACCGGGTCAATGCATAATCTATCGGTAATCATAAAGTTGATTCTGGCATTGAAGACAAGTCATCATGGACCCAGTGATGCAGTACACAACCCTCACAGCTACTCAGGCTTCTCTCAAAAGAAGTTTGTTTCATTTCTCACAGAGTACAACACGCTTCTATCGACTTTCTCATTCTGAGATCGTAGATATTAAAAAGGTGGCACTCCGCTCCAGCCTTCGATCACCAAATAACAAAAGTGCACTTATAGAGTCTAGAGCAAAACGAGATAATCTAATAAATTATCATTAGGACACAATTCCATATACACTTGTTGTTCATCATCAAGAACACAAGTTGTACAAGAGTCCAACAGAGACGCAAATATAATCTGTGTGTATTAATGAAAATTGATGGATGCTTTTTGAAAACATAAAACTTTTGATATGTTTAAAAATCTTTATTCATTAACATGTCGACTGATTTTCAAATAAGTTTTCGATCTCATGTCCATTGTGGCAGCCTCAAAAGGTTATTGGGCATGGAAGACTGGAAACCACGTATTGATGACTCGATAAGTCAATAGTAACTAACTGATTCACTCTTATCGTGTTGTCTGCTTTAAGATATTTTGATAATGAGAACTAGCAAGTACGGTGAATCTGATGCTTACGCATTAGAGAATCTAACACTTTAAGTTGGAAATCCTATCAAGAAGGTTCTTTGAACTTATCTGATCATAGGTATAGTATGTATACTATAAAACGGGGAACCGTTGGTTATCTCAACCTAAGACCGACGAAATAACAAAGACATATTCGTATATATATGTTGTTTATCACTAACTTAAACATGCAGGACAAGTCGATGGTGTATCCACATATTCCAGCTGATTCGCAGTCAAGGCCACATACTCATTCTTAAAGTTTAAGGATACATTCAACGGCATTAATCAAAACTTGAAGACAGTTCTGAATTTCAAAGATACACTTCCGCAAGCTCTGATAAAAACTTCCTCAAAGAACGTCAAGTATATGATTTTAAATAGATCAAGTCACAAGGTCTACGGTGAGGAAGATTGTCAGCCTTCAAGTGATGTCAAAGGATGAGTATGTTGGTTAAGAAGTGTTCCAGTCAAGAAGTATCCAAGTTTATCTCAAGGCTAAAGACCAAGATATCAAGATTAAGACAAAGATATCAAGACAAAGATCAAGATCCAAGATCACAAGCATGCAAAAGGATCTTTAAAAGGATTCCCAAGTCAGCTCCAAGATTTAAGACATTCAAAGAAGTGAAGCCATAAGTGCAATGACCACCCCTTAAGGGGAGATTGTTAGCCTCGTTTTTAGTAAAGTGATGGTCATTAAATATTCTTGAGCCTTGTATAGGAAAACATAGTTTACGATAATTAATCTAAGCTAATTGAGCCTTAGTGTCGGGCTAAAGGCCATTTGTTCGGCCCAAGCGACCCAACAAGGGTCTTTCTCTCTTTGTATTATAAATATCACCCTCCTAGCATGTTAGGAGGGTGTTGGTTACTCATTCTTCTCTTAGTAATCTACCATTTTTATTCCTTTTACTTTCTCTCTCTAAAACCTCTTTCTCTCTCTAGATTTATATTATTTTCGCGTGTTTGGTGATGAAATGTACCTCTATCAGACATAATGAAAAAGATGGGGTTCGGGAACAAATGGTATAAGTGGATCGAGTGTTGTTTACGATCATCGACAATGTTAAATTTGGTTAACGGCTCACCAACCGAGGAGTTTTGCTTGGAAAGAGGAGTAAGGAAAGGTAACTCTCTTTCGTCGTTCCTTTTTATTTTAGCGGCGGAAGGTCTCAATGCGATTATAAGAGAAGCGGTTGATAAAGGTGTGTTTAAAGGTATTAAAATTGGGTGCGATAATGTTGTCGTTTCTCATCTACAATATGAGGATGACACTATAAGAGAATGCAAAAGTCCTTATGTGTATTCTAAAATGTGTTGTAGAAGTCTCTGGCCTTCGAGTTAACTATAATAAGAGCAAGTTATATGGGGTTAGAGTGAATGATGTGGATTTGAGGGATATGGCGAGATAGATGGAATGTGGAGTTGGCGAGTTACCTTTTATGTATTTGGACTACTAATTGGTGAAAATATGAGGAGGGTTGGGGCATGGAATACCGTGGTTGAGAAATTCAATAATCGGTTGGCCGATTAGAAAGCAAAATCGATGTCGTTTGGGGGTCGATTGACATTTGGTTAATCGGTTCTAGGAAGCTTACCATTGTACTATTTTTCGATGTTCTCGTGCCTATGAGTGTGATAAAACAACTTGAAAGAGTGCGAAAAAATTTCTTTTAGGGGAGTGTGAGGGATTGCAAAAAAATATCTTGGGTTAAATGGGAAAGGTTACTAGCCTTACATAGGTACGGGGAGGGGGGGTAAATATTAGGTAACTTAAGGGGAAAAACCTTGCCTCTGTGGGGAAAATGATGAGTGTGATTCGAAAGGGAAAGGGGTTCTATAACAACTCCCCCCCCCCCCAAAGAATTTCCATCAACCTATATTACTATTATCACAATTGGTTTGTACGGGGAAATTTTTCGCTTTATTACATTACTTGCATTGTCAATATCTCAGTATGTCATGTAACTTACATAACTAAAGTAGACGAGCTCACGCAACCTATCTATGACAATCCTGTCTTCATATATGTCAAGCAAACATCATAATATGTCAAGTCAATATCATCATATCCTTATTACAAAGTACATTATTCCTATAATGTTCAATCGAAACATTATATACAAAACGGGCTTTAAAACCGTTATCGTATACCATTAACCTAATCCATGAGAGGGTTAATATCTAGAAGTGAATGTACAAGCTACTAATGCATATTTACAAAGTAATATAACATTTAAATTGAATATATAACTACCTACAAGTCAAGTACATGCTTTTCAAAGCAACAATTTACAAGTCATTAATGACAACGGATATTCCCATAATAGTCATTTTAACCTCCGTTCATTCTCATTTCTTAACCATCACTTGTGTACAAGCTGTACACTCATTATACAATGTATAAACCCTAAATATTCTATTCATAAGCTTTCATACATCTTTTTGTACTCAAAACCCTAAATTCAAGACTCAGAAAAAACCCTAACCCGAGCTAAATACTACACTATGACCCGTTTCTTCGTTTTTATCCATTGTAAACCTAAACCAATACTCAAATAAGTTGTAATAACTTAATTTACAACATTCTCAATCATATACAATCATCATTTCATCATTTTACTTCAACTATATGCAAATTGAATCCGAGAAACCCTAAACGTACCTAAATGGATCATTCGACTCGTTTACTCATTTTTAACCATTTCAATCTTGAACAACCAATCAAATACCATTGTAAACTCCTAAAATGAGTTTACAAATCATTATCTATATTACTTGACAATGTACAAGAAATTAAAGGCCTAGAAAACCCTAACGAATCCAATATAAACCCTAATCCAACCCGCGGCTTATTTATTTCATTTCGACCCATTTTAACTTAAACCAACGATCAATCCTCATTGATAATCCATTATACAATGCCTAAGATCAATATTATATCAACCTTGATCCATTATACACGAATTATAAGCCAAGAAAGCCAAAGAAACCCTAAACGAGCCCTATGTGAACCCGCGACCTTATTTATTCAATTTCGACCCGTTTTAAACCAAACCACTTGCTTAACTTTTGTTAATACTTCTTATTACTAACCATGGAACATGTTTTAATATTTCTTGATCAAGTGTTTGAAATATTGGTCAATGAATCGAATTCAAACCCTATTAATACCAAAACAAACCGCCGGCTTGTTTTGCTTGCATTTTTGACCCAATTTGAACTCTTCTTTCCACACAGCCACCTCATGACTCAACCCCCTCATCTACGCTCAAGCTGCCTTTCTCCACCTGCTTAAGCCTTCCCATGGCCAAAATCAAAGCCACATCTCCTCTCTTTCTACCACAACAGCCGCGGCAGCCTCCAAGACCCTCCACACCTTCATTTTAGCCTCTAGACCTCCACAACTCATGGTATAGCTTCAACACATCACCCACTAGACCTCCCACATGTCCTTGATCAGATTACAAGAGTTCCTTAACCTCCTCACCCTCATTCAACTATAAATAGAGGCTTCCATGCTTCATTCAAACTCGCACCCACCTTCATCTTTCTATAACCCAATGAGCAAACATCTCTGCTCCATATGATCTATGATCATATATGATGTTTCAAATCAAGCAAAGCTTTGAATATTTGAAGCCCCGGGAACAAGATACATAGCGTACGAGTGGAAATACTATCTGAAATGACCCATTTCCACCATTTTTGCTCCTTTAAGCTCAAACCCAGGTTCTAGATATTCTACTTCTGCTCCTACACTCTTATAATGTTCATATGATCCTAAATAAACTCTTTTTAAAGTTTTATAAACTCAATTCATGTATTATCCATTTTGATCCAACAGTACACCCGAACCTTAATTTCGCGTTTTTCTTAAAACTAAATGTTATAATGTTAAATATTGTTATAATCTATCCTAGCATGCTTAACTAATGTTAAAATAACCACTTTATTGATTAATGAAGGAATTTGAACTTAAAACCCATGCGTTTACGTTTTGAAACCTTAATTTGACCCGTTCTGCTTCCTAGCCTAACGAATCGTTATTTTTAATACTTGCGTTACGGTTAAAACTTCATATTTTTGTTTATTATAACTTTAAATATTCTTTTGTATTTCAAAAGAAGCTTGCTTGGAATTGGGACCTGGTTTTGTGATTATATTCCTGCAGGGGTATATATCGTAACTTTCGGAAACTTATAACTAAAAGGACTAAAAATGTCATTTTATCAAAGTTATAACTACAGGGGTCTATTATGTCATTTTCAAAGTGTAAGGTTTACTTGGTATATCTTTTAAACTTGAAGGACCAAACTCGTAAAAGTGCAAACCCTAAGGGTATATTTTGCCACTTTTTTTTTTCAAAACTCATGGTCTAAAATGTAACATTTGAAACGTATAAAAACATGTTTAAAACCTTACAAGACATAACTTTAATTAACGCTTCTCGTGCTTAACATTTCCAGATATTAATCAAAACACTTAAAACCGATTATATCATATCACAATACTAGGGAGCTTCATATTAAGGGGTTTCATCTTGGTATTACGTTCTGACTGAGTTGTTGGCGTTTATATTATAAAGTGCCTAGCTCCTTAAACATTTACTGAATGATTTGAATTATGATGGCCCGAACGGTGATACAATAATTCTAAACTCATAATATCATTCATCATTAATGTGCCTTTAGAAATCATGCCCGGATCTCTATTGTACCACAATACTAGGGAGCTTCATATACTATCATTTTGCTATATCAACCTTTCCCCGTTAAGATTGTGATAAGGTCGTCAGCTTTCATTCTGAAATAATTATTGCATCTACCTATCAGGTGAAGTTCATAACCTCGCCTTTACTTATTTTACATGTTTTATAAACCCGCGAGGGGGATACATGCTTGTTACAAACTCTTTTACATACTCGTTTATCTTATAACAATGTGATTACTTTTCAAAGACTTAGTGAATTCATAGCCTCGCATTTCAATCTTTTCATAAACCCGTGAGGGGGATACCTGCTATAAATTACGAATACAAGTGTTTTCCAAATTACATGTTATCCTGACATATCATTACAATTGCTGTCTAAGTTATCTATCCTACAAGTCGTTAAATTTGACTTCAAGTCGTTAAATTGACTTTGGATATTAATGTGTTAATATTATAAATCCTACAAGTCGTTAAATTGACTTCAAGTCGTTAAATTGACTTTGGGATGTTAATATGTTGATATTATGAGCTCTTCAAGTCATTAAATTGACTTTTGATGATAATGTGTTAGTGCGATGTGCTTAGACAAGGAACAAGACCAGACAAGACCAATCAGACCAAACAGACCAAACAAGACAATAACGCAGTAATACACTGTTACTATGATAATTGCATTCGTTGCAATCATTACTAATAACGGGTGTATAATAACAATACCATTTTCTATAATAATTGTGTTTATACAATTATTACACTATGACTTGTATTCAAACTGTTTATCAAACCTATGAATTTCACTCAACCATTGTGTTGACTTTTTAGCATGTTTATCTCAGGTAATTGAGCAACTTGCGGCACGGAGTGGCTTGGATCTGAAGATGGCTGAACAGTTATCATTCACACTTTATATTTTAGATTGTGGGACCTGCATTTTGTAAAAACTCTGATTATAATGAATGATAACTAAATTTTCCAAAAACGTCTCTTTTAAGTCGTTTTCTATGATTATGATTGTTTTTGTATCCTTAAGGTAATTACCCCAGATTATGCTTCCGCTGCATATTTGTAGGGGTGTTACAGATTGGTATCAGCGCCATGGTTATAGAGAACAAGGTCAAAACCTTAACTATAACCACATTTCTTTTTCAGCCATCAAAGTCCTCCGTGCCACTGCATTCCAGAACAAGTATGTAAAGATACATATTTATTATACTATTACATAAATAACTTATGTTATTTACAAACTGGGTTGTTATCAGAACGATGTCTTCTCCCAACCGCTCTACTTCCGATATTGAGGATGCTTTTTCTTCTATGAATATTCATAACTATACTTCGGCTTCGTCAGCTACATCGGGAAGCACTTCTTTTAACTCTTCGGAAGATTCTAGGAATTGTATGATCCAACCAGTATTCTCATCTTTCTACAATAATCCTTATTTAAAAGACGTACAAGCATTTTATGCTAAGGAATTACCTATTTCATCACCAGATCCTATTACTCCACCAGCTATTTTAACTCCATCTCCGGTATCACCACCATCACTACTATTTGATCCTCGATATTTCTTTGTTCCTGAAGAACTATTACCACCTAAGAAGCGAATCTGTTCCCCATCTTCTTCCTCAACTACGTTACCTAATCCATCTCGGAATCAAACCCGTAATTTGGTATCACCATCTCTCTCAGTTTATACTCCTACCCCACCTCAGATATTTGATATAGGAAAATGTTCAATTAAGATGCATCTAAAACATCACGAGGAACAAGTCGAAGATATTTTGAATTACTTAGAAGAACTCTCTTTTCACCGTATTGAGAAAATGGAAGAAGGACGTATTGATAGAATGATCATACGAAGAAATAGTGACGAACTAAAGATCGAACTTGAGAGAATCCGTACTCAGATTATCAAACTTCAAAAGAAGAAATTAGGGCAAAAGGACAAGATTGACTTTGCTTACTACAGAATTTCCAATCTTGAACAAATCATTAAGGAAATCCAAGCTCGTTACCAAAAAAATCAGGAAGATCTTTAGGATGTCATCTACCTGCTCAAAATCAACAAACTCTTAGACTCGTTATGTAACACCCCCATTTTTACAATATAGCAGCGGAAGCTAATCTGGGGTATTACTTCATGGAAACAACAATCATAATCATAGAAAATGACCCAAAAGAGACGTTTGTTCAAAAGATACGTTATCATTCATTTCAAATCAGATTTTTACAAAGGCAGGTCCCAAAATCTAGTTACATACATTGTGAATGATAACAAGTTTAGCCATCTTCGAGTCCATGCCACTCCGTGCCGTATATTGCTCAATAACCTGAGATAAACATGCTAAAAAGTCAACACAAAGGTTGAGTGAAATTCATAGGTTTAATAAACAGTTTGAATACAAGTCATAGTGTAATAATTGTACAAACACAATTATTATGAAAATGTTATTGTTATGATCTTGGGTCACGATATTATATACCCGTTATTTGTAATAATTGCAACGAATGCAATTATCATAGTAACCGTGTATTACTGCGTTATTGTCTTGTTTGGTCTGTTTGGTCATGTCTTGTATAGTATAGTCTGGTCTAAGCTCATGGCACACAAACTGACTAGTGTATATATATACCCAAAATGATGTGATATATATATAAAGATAATGGCCCTCGGTGTAGGTAATTTCCATATACCTATGAAATTCAAATATAGTGTGTTTGGTTACCTATCCGGCTAACACAAACAGGATTCGTCAATCCCGATAGATCTATCCACAATATTTGCGTTCACCCGTAAGTGTTAAAGGTCCCCTGTAATGAGGGACTTTTGCATAATGTAACTTAGACAGTAGCTGTAATAGTGTATCAGGATAGCATATAACTTGTAAAAACACTTGTATTCCTGGTTTAAGCATGTATAAGTCTTTGAAAAGTAATCACATTGTTATAAGATAAACGAGTATGTAAAAGAGTTTGTAACAAGCATGTATCCCCCTCGCGGGTTTATAAAACATGTAAATAAGTAAAGGCGAGGTTATGAACTTCTACATGATAGGTAGATGTAGCAATATTCTGAAATGAAAGCTGACGACCTTATCACAATCTTAACCGGGGAAGGTTGATATAGCAAAATGATAATAGACAGCCACGATACGCAACCTGAGTAAATATGTTGAGTCTTAGGAAGATTGTACTCTAGAACTTTAGTTTTAAGAGTTATGAGTTTGATTGAAGAGTTTGGAATTATTGTATCACCGTTCGGGCCATCATAATTCAGAAGTCATTCAGTAAATGTTTGAGGAGCTAGGGCACTTTAAATCGTAAACCCAACAACTCAGTCAGAACGTAATACCAAGATGAAACTCCTTAATATGAAGCTCCCTAGTATTGTGATACGATATAATCGGTTTTAAGCGTTTTAATCCATATCTGGAAATGTTAAGCACGTCAAGCGTTAATTAAAGTTATGTCTGGTAATGTTTTAAATGTGTTTTTATACTTTTTCAAAATGTTACATTTTAGACCCTGGGGTTTGGAAAATTGCAATTAGGCCCTTGGAGTTTGCACTTTTACGACTTTGGTCCCTCACTTTAACAAGATATTCAAGTAAACTTGGACTTTGAAAAGTGAACATAATAGTTTCCTGGAGTAATAAATTTGATAAAATGACATTTTTAGTCCTTTTAGTTATAAGTTTCCGAAAGTTACTATCATAACCCTTGCATGGATTAAAAATTACAAAACATGTCCAACAATTTTCCATGCAAGCTTAGTTTAATTACAATAGACTTTATAAGTTATTAATAAACTAAAATATGAAGTTTTAATGCACACAAGTTTAAATACGATTCATTAGGATTGGAAGCAAAACGGTCAAATTAGGTTTCAAAATGCTAAAACGCGCGAGTTTTAAGTTCAAATTCCTTCATTAATCAATAAAGTGGTTATTTTAACATTAATTAAGCTGCTAGGATAGATTATAACAATATTTAACCATTATAACATTTAGTTTTAAGAAAAACGCGAAATTAGGGTTTCGGGTGTACGGTTTTGGATCAAAATGGAAAATGAGCATGAATTGGGTTATGAAACTTTAACAAGAGTATATTTAGGACCCATATGAATCATTATAAGGGTATTTTAGAGAAGTAGAACATTCAAAACTGGGATTGAGCTTTCTAATGATCAAATATGGTGGAAATGGGTCGTTTCGGTAGTATTTCACTCGTAACGCCTTGTTTCTTCATTCGAGGCTTCAAATTCTTCAGGTTCTCGTTCTTAAAATTATTTAATGATCCTAGGATCATAAGGGAGCAAAGTATTGCTGCCTATAAGGGTTATAGAGGTGGAAGTTGGGCGAAAATTGAAATGAAGACATAAGGTCGTCCCTATTTATACTAGTTTGAGACCAAGGAGGTTAAGTAACTCATAAGATCTGATGTGTGACACATAGGAGGCCTAGTGTAAGATGTGTTGAAGCTATTAGGTTAGGACAATGGGGGGTGATGTGGAGAGTCTAGGGGCTGAGTAAGGAAGGCTATGGTGCAAGGTGGAAGCTTATAAAGGCCATTATGTGGCTTCATTTGAGACCAAGAAATGGACATAGCAGGTGGGTAAGCTGCTTAAGGGTTTCTAGAAGGAGTTCATGTAAGTATCTTGCACATGTATGGGTCTTAAATGGTTTAAAATGGGTCAAGTTTAGCCACGGGTCTGTTTTGGGCTCGACATGGTTTTCAAGAGTCTTTCCAAGGTACGTTATGTTTATAATAATTAAGGATAGATTAAATAGGTTGTTAAGGTCTGGTATTAAAGTAATTAGCAAATATTAGCAATTGGTTTGGGTTAAAACAGATTAGAATTGAAGAAATGAGGTCACAGGTTTGATTAGGGCATGTTTAGGGTTTTCTTGACTTTCTTGGTTTATATTTTGCTGTTTTTGACTCCTAAAGTCAACCTTAGTTTGCACAACTCTTTCCTTTAGCTGAGTTAGGGTATATATTTAAGTTTTAAAAAGTTTTTAGAGACTAGATAGTAGAATTCAAAAATCTTGAGCTTAAAATCTCTTGCCAGCACCAGGGGATTTTTCAGTAAGAAGTTACTTTAAAATTTGTGAGTTAAAAAGCACCTTAGAGACTATAAATAGATAATTCAGTATTAGATTCTATAAGTATGATAGAATTTCTAGATTTTTCAGTGTAAAGTTTAGCTTACAATTGTTCCTTGCACACTGCATCAGCAACAACAGTATTAACTGTTGTTGCTTAGTCATTCTTTAAGTAGTCCTCTAAGCATTCATAAATAGATAATAAACTTTAGAATTAAGCCTATATTTAGAATTCCATTAGCTTAATAGATTTCATCATTTAGCTTTCAAAATTAAGCACTTTATCTAGCTTATTTTTCCTGTCATAAGTAGCCTATCAGCATAGGTGTATTTCAGCTTATTGCCATTTGAATTTTCATTCCTAGTTGATCTATTGAAAATCCTTTTATCTAGGTTGAATAAAGGTAATTAGGTTAGCTTATTTTCAAAAGTACAGCTTATAAAGTTCAGTAAATAGCTCTTTAGCTTATTAGATAAAAGCTCAAAATAGCTTAAGCCTAAACTTGCATTATTCATAATCATAGTTCTTGTAATGGCTGTTAACAAGTGGTTAATTTCTTCTTAGATATATCTAGTACACATCTTAAGCCACAATTAGCTTCTTCTGTTTTTAAGTTTCACCTAGAAATAAGCCCAATATAAGCTAGAATCTAAAAGGCTTTCTAAACCTTACTTTCTGTAACAGCAAACTAGAAGCTTATTTTCTAGCTTATTCTCTTGTTAAAAGTCCAAAGTGCTTTCATTAAAGTTGTAGAAAATAAGGTGTTTAACAACTTTGTAGTTTTGAGTTTTGTCTGAAAACCACTTTTTCAATAAGCAAAATAAGCCACAATCGCAGGGTCTAGTTGGTACTTTTCTTAAAGTTCAGGGTTATTAGTTTTAACTGAAGTGTAAATTTTCAAATATTCGCCCGCCTACCCTGTCCTTTCCTTTATTACCATTTCTACCCTGTCTTTTCTAGAAAATTTATTAGATTTAATATTTTCAAAATAGTTTTATAAAATTAGGGTTCTTAGTTTAATTGAACAAATTAGGGTTCAATTAGGTTTTAAAAATTGGGGCTTTTTGTTCCATAATTTTTCTGCACATTTTTAGAGTATAAAAACCATTTTTCTATAATTTTCTCATTAAAGTTGTATTTTCTAGAAATTTAAATAGATTTTAGTGATTACTTTTTCTTAGATAAATCATAAAAAATAGAAAAATAGTTGAAAATTTTTGATTCTTTTTGCATTAATTTTCATTTTAAATCTAGTATTTTTGAAAAAATAAAAGAAAAATTTTAGTGTTAATTTTTAGAAAAAGTTTATTTTTGATAATTCATTAAATCTTAGAAAATTAATAAAAAATTCAAAAATACATAAAAAATTCTAATTCTTTTTCCTAAAATTTTCATTTTAAATTTGTGATTTTTAGGTATAAAATTTGTTAAAAGTCGTGTTTTAGATTTTAGATTTCAGTTTTAGCTTGCGTTTAATACGTTTGTGTGCATTTAAATTTCGTGCTATTTCATTGTTTCTTTAATTCTTGCTATTACATTTGTAGTATAATCAACAATTCAAAAGTTTCTTATCATTCTAAGCTCGAATCCGAATTATTCTTAAATTCTCAATTCACGGTTAGTTGGGACCGGACCGTGAAAAAAAATACTTCCCGGATAAAAATATACAAATTGTGTTTTCTCTTGTGAGATTTTTACCTTATATTTCTCTTGGTTGAGAAGTATTTTGGAAAGAATTCTTACGGGATTAATATAATACGTATATAAATTTGACTACACCAAATTTTGGCGCCGTTGCCGGGGAAGTCGTGAACGATTATTGAAGAGTATTCGTCGAAGTAGAGTTTTGAAGATCCTTCCATTGGAAGTTATTTTGCTATATTTTTTTTTAAAAAAAAATATATATATATAAAAAATTCATTAATTCGATTCCTATCGAATTAGAAAAAAATATATATAATAAACATTTGGATACAAGCTATCCATCTTAAACCATTCAAATAAACAAACAAAACAAATCGTGAAGTACTTGCGAAGTACGACGGACCTTTAAGTATACAAACTATAAGGTGAGTTTAAGGAAAAGTGATAGCTACTCTCTAAGTAGTCATTGCGGCTCGCTAAGCTTTTCCGCTCGCTTGTGCGTATTCTTAGAGACTTATCGTGAAGCTTGTAATAATCGATTACCAAAAAGATTTTTGTTTTCATTCTTAATAAAAACTAAAAAATTGTAAATTTCCCCAAAAATAATCTTCTTAATCTCAAATTCTTCTTGGTTATTCTCATTAGTGCATGCGCACTCGATCCTCCTTGGAATACACGATTCCAAGAAGACGTAATTGTCGACGATCTCGACACCGACAGAGCAATCCTCTCAATTTGGATCCGATTCCCAAATGGGCCGATGGGACCGACCTATGGCCGAGCAACTCCAAGCTCCCACCGGGGGGTTTGAAAGTGCTATCGTTGTACCTGTAATTAATGCTCAAAACTTTGAACTTAAATCCTCCCTCATTAATTTGGTTCAAAACCGAATTTTTCGAGGAGGTAATGATGAGGAGCCTCATGCAGTCTACATTCACGTAATTTTCGAGAGCATTACGAACAATCAAAGGTACCCGGATGTACCTAACACCACCATCAAACTTCTTCTCTTTCCATTTTCTCTTGATGGGGTTGCCAAGACTTGGCTAGACAAAGAACCCCCAAATTCCATTCTCACATGGGATGACTTAGTTTCTAAGTTCATCAATTTCTTTTTCCCACCTTCTAAAACCACCAATCTTCGGAACGAAATTACGAATTTTCGTCAAATTGCTCTAAGAAATCTTTCTCCGAAGCTTGGGAGCGTTTCAAGGAACTTCTTAGGAAGTGTCCTCACCATGGTTTTTCACTCATGCACCAATTAGATACATTCTATAATTCCTTGAGCTATAATGACCAAGATTCTCTTAATTCTGCTGCCGGTGGAAATTTTCTCTACAAAAGTCCAAACGAAGGCTTCAAATCTAGAGAAACAAGCTAAAGTTAGATGTTCACGGAACGCCGTGATGCGAGTGAGTACGAATGCTCCTCCAACTTCTTCTTCTTCATCTAACTTTGAGTTCCAACAAATGGCAGCAGCATTAGAGGATAAGATGACCTTAACCTTTAGGAATGAATTGAATGAATTTGAAAATCATGATGGAACAAATCTCTTGTGCCATATCCGTTCGATAAAAGCGGTGGAGGAAAGGTGTACCACGTGTGGTAGCAATCATAGTTTTAGTGTGTGTCCAATGACTAGAGGTAGTTATGAGTACCCGGTTTATCACGATAATTTCCAACAATTTCAACAAACCGCTTCGGTTGGTAATTTTGTTCAAAATGGAAATTCCGGGTACCGTGCTCCTAACTTGGCAAACCAAATTAGACCACCTGGATTTAATCAAACCAACCCACAAGTTGCTAGACCAAATCAGGGATACAATGCTAATCAAGGGTATAATGGGAATAGAAATGTTAACCAAACCAATCAAGTTAACCAAGGAGTTAACTCGGGATTTACTCAACAAGCTCAAGCTTATCAAGTCCCGAGTACACAATCTCCGGTTACTTATTCGAGGTTTGAGGCTTATACAAAAGCAAATGATGCTACTTTGAATAATCTGCAAAAGAATTTGAATGATTTCAAAAAAGAGCAACAAGATTTTCAAAATGAACAAAGAATTTTCTAAAATATGATTGCTTAACATGGTTCTGAAACAAATGGGGATAATAATACATCATGTTACAGGAACCTTACAGGTAACACAATCCTTATCCTAGAAATGAATGCAAAGGAATTACCACTCGTAGTGGTGTTGTTTTAGATGGACCTTTACCTCCTATGCCTCCTCCTTTTGGTACATCCAGACAATGAGGTTGCTAAGGAAAACCGAGGTGGACTAAAGGACCAAGTGCACTTAATAGTTCACAAGTAACGCCTAAGAGTCAACCTCCGGTAGTTTTCAAATTAGGGAAAAGGTACAAAACAAAGGAAAAGAACCAAGTGTTGAGATTAGAGTTGAAAATGAAATTTTCAAAGACCCAATACAAAATTTGCCTTACCCTTCAAGGGTTGAAAAGGACAAAAATCGTGAGAGAGATGATATCTTAGCTTCAAAGTTCATAGAAATCTTTCGAGATCTTCATTTTGAACTTAGCTTGAGTGCTCGAGTTCACATGACACATAATTTGCTTTGAATGATAAAAAGTTGTTATGTAATAAAGACAGTTAATTGAAATAGAACAAGACACCAAGGAATGTAATTGCTTGCGGTTCAATTCTCAAAAAGCTTCCCGGAAAAGCTTGGTGACCCGGGTCGATTTCTCATTCCTTGTGATTTTGGGGAGTTTGATAATTACTTGGCTCTAGCAGATCTAGGTGCAAGTATCAATCTCATGCCCTTGTCTATTTGGAAGAAACTTGGACTTCCTGACCTTACAAGTACTAGAATGGTTCTAGAATTAGCCGACCGAACAATTTCTAAACCCCTTGGGATTGCTGAAAATGTGTTCGTGAAGGTCGGAAAATTCTACTTCCCGGTCGATTTTGTGATTCTAGACTTTGCTGCAGACCCCCGAGTTCCTTTGATTTTAGGAAGGCCATTTTTGAGCACTGCTCATGCCTTAATTGATGTTTACGAGGGGGGAAATCATTCTAAGACATGATGACCAATCTTTGATACTTAAGTGTGGTGACACTCCCACCATTTCTTATGACAATTGTGAGACCGTGAAACGAATTGACCTTATTGATGCCACTTGTGCGGAGTATGCTCCACAAGTTTTGGACTTTACCAAAAGTGGTGATTCCACTTCTATTATTTTGGACCCTCCACCTTTCACTCCTTTTGAAGGAAGTGAGATGCTTCTTGAACAAGAAATAGAAGAGTTTTTAGAAAGTGATGAATCTTTAGACATGAATTTGCAAGATGATTTTAATGATGAAGAGGGTGATATGGTTTACTTAGAATCATTGCTTGAGGTTTTAAATGATGATCCTTTTTCACAACTAATTCCTCCCAAGTTCAAAAAGCAAATTAATAATGTTGAATCAGTCAAAAACATCGATTGAAGGAACCACCGACTTGAACTCAAAGATTGCCTTCTCATCTTGAATATGCTTTTCTGAAAACGATAATAAACTACCGGTCATAATTTCAAGGATTTAAAGGAGATGAGAAGGTAAAACTTATTGAGGTTCTTAAGGCTCATAAAAGTGCTTTAGCTTGGAAAATCTCCGACATTAAGGGTATTGACCCAAAATTTTGTACACACAAAATTTTAATGGAGGATGATTTCAAACCAGTGGTTCAAATGCAAAGGAGGGTCAATCCCAAAATTCATGAGGTGATTAAGAAAGAGGTCATCAACTTCATTGATTGCCGTTAATCTACCCTCTATTCGGATAGGCCCATGGGTGAGCCCGGTTCATTGCGTTCCTAAGAAGGGAGGAATGACCGTGGTTCAGAATGATGACAATGAACTCATCCCAACCCGACTTGTGACGGTTGGAGAGTTTGTTTGATTATGGAAGCTTAATGGATGCCACTAGGAAAGACCATTTTCCCTTTACCTTTTATTGGATACAAATGCTTGAAAGGTTAGCGGGTAATGAGTTCTTTTTGATTCTTAGATGGATTTCTGGGGTATTTTCAAATTCCCAATTGACCCCTAGACCAAGAAAAGAACAACCTTTACTTGCCTATGGAACCTTTGACTACAAATCGAATGCCTTTGGCCTTTGTAATGCCACGCGGGGACCTTTCAAAGGTGCTGACGGACATATTTCTATGTTATGATTGAAAAAAACCTGGAGGGTTTTATGGATGACTTTTCGGTTTTTGGGGATATTTTTCAAAGTGCCTTGTTAATCTTGAATAAATGCTTATCGTTGTGAAGAAACAAATTTGTGCTTAATTGGGAAAAATTGGCCATTTCATGGTAAAAAGAGGGATTGTTGGTGTCATAAAATTTCAAAGAATGGTTAGAAGTTGATAGGGCAAAGTAGAGTGTAGCTAAATTACCTTACCCGACACGGTAAAGGGAGTCGAAGTTTTCTAGGTCATGCGGGTTTTTATCGAAGGTTCATTCAAGGATTTTCGAAAATTGCAAGACCAGGATCATCTTTTGAAAAATGAAACTTTTTGTCTTTTTCGGATGGGAGTGTAAATCAAGCTTTTAATGATTTAGAAAAAAAGTTGATTGAATCACCATATTGGTTGTGCCTAATTGGGTTCTGATTTAGATCATGTGTGATGCTAGTGAATTTTGCTCTTGGAGCAGTTTTTAGGGTCAAAGAAAAAGACAAACATTTTCATCTATTCATTATGCGAGTACGGACTATTGACGGGGCTCAAACTTCATTACTCCACAACTGAAAAGGAAATGCTTGCCGTAGTATATGCCTTGGAGAAGGTTTCGACCTATTGTCTTATCGAGGACCATAGTGTATACGGAGCATTCGGCTATCATGTTACATTATGGCAATGCAAGATGCTAAAGTCAAAGGTTACTTAGATGGGATTTTTTATAAGGAGTTCAATATTGAATTAAGGGATAAAAAGGAGCTGGAAAAAAGTTAGACGCGATCACCTTTCTAGAACTGAAAACCCTCACAAGGAATGAACTTGAAAGCCAACACTTAACATGAATCTTTTCCTTTAGAGGTCCTTTAGGAAGATTTGAAAGCAGTTAAAGAGATTTTTAATGTGAATGAAAATGTGATTAAAGAAAATGTACAAGTTGGTTGAAAATGTTGTGCTTAATACTGTGAATGTGCTTATGATATTACCACGCCCATGGTTCGACGACCTAGCGAATACCAAGGCGGGTAATTTTGTTAAAAAAGGATGAGTTCACAACAAAAAGAGATAAATTTTCAAGATGCAAAACACTACTATTGGGATGACCCTTATTTGTTTAGGGGATTTGTGCGGACCAAGTTCATTAGACGATGTGTTTTTTGGCAGATGAAGCTCATGAGATTTCTCATGGCTTGTCATTAGTGGACCCACGGGAGGTACCACAGTGCCAATACACCACACGCAAAGTCTTTGACTCCGGATTTTTAGGCCCAACCATTTATATAGATTGATATCAACTGGTAAAACATTGGATGTTGTCAAAGGCAGGCAAAATCTCTCAAAGAGATGTGATGCCTCAAATGCAAATACAAGTTTTGTGAGATCTTTGATTTGTGGGGATTGATTTTATGGGTCCATTTCCATATTATTTAGTAGGGAACAAATACATTTTAGTTTGCTGTAGATTATTTGTCCCAGTGGGTGAAGCCAAGGCTTACCTACAAATGCTGCTCGTTGTTGTGCAAGTTCTTAAAGGTCTTTTTGCTAGATTTGGAACCCCTCGTGCTATTAATCAGTGAGAGGCACACATTTTTGTAATGACCAATTTGCAATTGGTCTTGGCAAAGTATGTGTGACCCATCGACTTTCGAACTCTTACAACCCTCATACAGTGGTCAAGTTGAGGTTTCATATAGGGGAATTTAAAGAGAATTTCTAGAATGAACCATAGGTCGAGTATAGAGGCATCTTGGAGTGATTAAGCTTGATGATGCCATATGGGCTTTTCGGACCTGTACAAAAACTTCCTATTGGATGTACTCCTTATAGGTTGGTTTATGGGAAAAGCTTGAATCTTCCCTATTGAGTTGGAACATAAAGCTTTCTGGGCTCTTAAGCAAACAAATCTAGATCTTAATCTTGCAGGTGCAAATAGAAAATCACAAATTAATGAGCTTAATGAGTTAAGAGATGAAGCTTATGAGAATTCTTTGCTTTATAAAGAGAAAACGAAAAGGTTACATGATTCAAAAATTAAGAACGAGGTTTTATTGTTGGGTTCAAAGTATTCTTTTTTAATTCAAGGCTATAGATTTCTCAGGGGAAGTAAAAATCGATGGTCAGGACCTTATACAATTGCAAATGTTTTCCCATATGGAACTATTGAACTTTTTCAAAAAGATGGTCAAACTTTTAAAGTCAATGGTCATAGGGTGAAACATTATTTTGGGGAAGAGGTTCATAAGCGATAATTACCAGATGTCAGGACCGACCCTCCATGAAAAAACTAGGTTTGGGGAAAGAGTCAAGGAAGGGGACTCTATTTTAAACATGCGCTTCGTGGAGGCACCCCATGCTTAGCCCTTGTATTTTCTTTTTCTTATTTTCTTTCTACTTTCTTTGCTTCCCCAAGGACAAATTAATTCGGGGGCGAGTATAGCTTGTACTCGGTTAACAAAAACTAAGCCGTTTTAAAGATGTCTTTTGGGCTTACAATGTAAAGTAGAGAGGAAACTTGTTCTTTTTCGTCTCTTGTTGGTTGTTTGTGATTTTTTATCTAGGTTTTACGGAGTTGGAGCTGCATGGTTCCAAAAAGTGTGGAAGGACAAAAGGCTAAATTCCTCCAATTCCATCGATGGTCTCCAATCTTCTCTTCATAATTGGGAAAACTCTAATCTCTTATCCTTGTCTTTATCGAACTAACATCTATTCTTTTGGCAAGACCTTAGAATCTTTGTTAAAGATTCCTTTTGGCCCATCTTTTTAAACTTTGAGGACAAAGTTTATTTTAGTGTGGGGGTTATCTTCGATATGACTTGCACTTCACGCTACCTTGTTTGGAATTTTTTTTGAAATTGCCTTTTTGTGAAATGTGGATTATTTTAAATTTTTGTTTCAAGAATAGCTCAAAAGAAAGCTTAGTTTGAAGAAAAAAACCTCTTTTTGGTTGTCCGTTGTGCGAAAATAGTGTTAATTTTGACTTGACCAGGTGAAAAAATGCCCTAGCTAGGTTCTTTAAACATACCTTTTGTAGGGCCAAGCTTTCACAAATTCCTATTGCTTTGGTTTTTAAAAATGTAAGAACAGTAAATGTGTAGTTAAATATAAGTGTATTTGTTTAAGCAAGGTTTATTTGGAAAACATAAAGGCTTATATGACTGATTTGTGTCTTTTTACTCCCACCAGCTTATTAACACATTAATCTTACGTGCTCTTTTTAATTTAGCTAAGTCAACCAATGTCTTTAGATAAAAGTCTTACATTTTTGAAAAAGAATTCATTTTGATATGTAAGTAAGATTTTGGTTTCAAATTTATAAGATGTTTTTTTGAAATGAAATTTTTTCCATTTCATCAAAAAGATAATTATTAAAAGTATGCCAATGAAGAATTTTCTAATGCAAATGCATTATTTTCGTGCCAATGAAGCATTCACAATAAATAGAATAATAAAAAAGCATTTATGTAGTTTTAATCGTTGGCGTTATCAATGTTGAAAGAAAGACTCGGATGGGGTGAATCTATGGATAACACTATATTCGTGGACTTCAGGTTCGTTGGATTTCATCTACTAGGTGCGCGGCCTAGGTGATGGACTGCATCTAAGGGACTTTGGATTCTAGGCTTTGCAGGAAAAGGTGTTGTCGCCGATAATCCACAAAACGTTGCAGCGAGTGGGGGTTCGAACTAAGAACACGGTTGGTTGTTGTCGATATCCTATTTGGGTGAAAGGGGGCCTAAGTAGGGGGTCGAAACTAAGACAACATTCCTTATTGCAAAAAGAAAGTTATTATAGTACTTGGAAAATAAAAAGAATGGTTAAAAAATTTTATCTTTTCTACAAATCAATTATAAGTTTTGTTTTTCCTAATATCTTTTAGCTTTGAGTCGAGATTAATCTTTGTTATTAACATTTGAGCACACAAGGCTTATTTGTAAAAGCTTAGATGAATTTTAGCTATGACGATAAAATTGATCTATGGTTGAGTTATAATGAGTACACACATTTATTATTAATCTGTTCCCGGGAGTGAAAAGTTCACAAGTTGTTAAGTATAAGTGCTTATCATTGGACTTATATGACAATGATCTTGTTGTAATAGCTTTGTTTAGGTCTAGTGAAAAGTCAAGGATGACAAATTTTCCTCTTTGGTGCTCTATTAATCGGGAGTAGCCTATTTCCGATGAGCCTAAAAGGTTGCAAAGTGCAAATTGATTGCCATTACGTGTTTTCATGAGATTAAATGTTGAGAAAAAGTACAAAAGTTGTTTTAAAGGTGATTCATAAAATGGTTCTGAACGGAGGGCATTTTGGAACTTCTTAGTTTACAAAGTGTAATTTGATAACATTGAGTGAGGACAACGGGCAATCCTTTAGTTTGGGGAATTTTGTATTTGCTTTAATTGTACATTAAAATTACCAGGGATTTTGCCATATAAAGCCAATTAAATGACAAAAGATAGAAAATGTGTACTTTTGTGTCCGATGTGCAGGAAAGGATTGGAAAGGACAAAAAGGAAGCAAAACGATCAAACAAAACCGACAAGTACGGGAAAAAAGTACAAAGGAGTAAGAGCAAGGAGTTGAAAAGTCAGCCAGAATTCACAAGCCGGATCAGCCCGACTCAGTCAAAGACGAAATAAAAGGAAGTCATGAGTCAAATTAGTCAAGGGCCAAAGTTGGACAGTGTCAAGTTCTAATGCTTTTTTGAAGTTTTAATGTCTATAAGGAACAAAGTTGCCAAGAAGAGAAAGTTATTTAATAAGAAGAATGAAAGAAAGAAAAACACAAGGGTCAACTTGTCAAAATGAAATTCCTTTATAAAGGGGCGGATTGAAGCACAGGACTTATAAGTGTAAATACTCTCTATTATTTCAAAAACCAAACACCCGCCATTTGTCGCAACCCCTATCCTCCTCAACTGTTTTCCCGCCAAAATTCCCCCACACAACCAAATACGATTTTACCCTCCCCCGATCCTTAATTAAGCTTTCAATCTGTTCATACCCTTTCCCCAATCACAACAACCACGTGGCACTTCCCTATTGGCCAAGACACCTCACTCCTATGATCAAACGGCTTATATTCTCCCACATATAATCGACAGCTGAGATCTAATGGAAGACTCTAGAATTCTTTCCCTCTCCTCTCCCATCCTCTATAAATAGCAGCATTAGGATCACTTTTTGTAGTTGTTGTTTAGTTTTAAAATTTTCAGTTTGTGTTTTTCAATTTTAAGCATTTTTTTCACATATTTTTGTAATCCAGCTTTAATCACTTGTACTCTTGTTCTTTTCTCTTGTACTCAATCATTTTAGATATATCATTTCAGTTTTCAAGTTACCTTGCTCTTCGTTTTCAATTTTAAGCAATTTTTCTCAATTAAGCTCTCAATAAGCTCTTTTGAGCTTATTCCTTTTCATAAGCTCAAAATTAGTTATAATTCTGTTTTTAGAGTTTCATTAACTCTTTATAATCAATTTACATTCAATCATTTCCATTTGAGTTAATTTGACTAAATTTTGAAGCTTAAAGAAGTAATAAGCTAACATCAGCTTATAGAGTTTGGTTTAGAGGCTTTGGAAGCCAATAGGATAATAATTTGAGGTCACTCACTCTACAAGAGTGACCTCTATTCTGAGACTCCAATTTTCAGGTTTTACTTCTTCTATTTACATTTTAGCATTTAGAGGGCTTATTTCAAATTGCTTATTATATTAGATCTAATGTCTAATTACTGGTTCAGCTAGTTAAGTCAGCTTATATTATTGTTAGTTTAAAGGCTAGTTTAGTTTATTACCAAGCTTAAATGTACTTTTTCAATTTCTGGTCATAAGTATGTGTAGTATAAGCCTAGGAGATATATTGCTTATTTTCCTTATAAGATGTAGTTTAAAGTGTTATTAGTTTTAATCACTTTAAACTACAGCTTATTAGGAAAAAATAAGCAAGTTTATCTCCTAGGCTTATATACTCACTTATGACGAAATTGAAAAAATAAAGTACATGTAAAAGCCGTTGGTTTTAAACTAAACTAGCTTTAAACTAACAATATTATAAGCTGACTTAACTAACTGAAACAGTATTAGACATTAGATCTAATATGAATAAGCAATTTGATATAAGCTCTAAATGCTAAAATATAAATGAAGAAGTAAAACCTGAATATGGGAAGCTAGTACTTAGAGGTCACTCTTGGTTAGTGTGGAGTGACCTCAAATTATTTTTTTCTCATTTTTTTTTTTTTTTTATCTATTGGCTTCTCAAAGCCTCTAAACCAAACTCTATAAGGCTGATGTTTAGTTATTACTTCTTTTAAGCCTCAAAATTTAAGTCAAATTAACTCAATGGAAATGATTGAAGGTAAATTGATTTATAAAAGAAGGTTAAATGAAACTCTTAATAACAGAATTATAAATAATTTTTAGCTTATGAAAAATGGATATAAGCTCAAATAGCTTATGTTGAGAGCTTAATTGAGGGGGGGGAAAAATTGCTTAAAATTGAAAAAACTAAAGACAAGGTAACTATGAAAATGGAATGATATATCCTAAAAATGATTGAGTACAAGGGAAAAAGAACAGAGTACAAGTGATTAAAGCTGGTTACAATAATTGTGAAAAAAATGCTTAAAATTAAAAACACCAAAACTGAATTTTTTTAAAACTTAAAACAATACTACTAAAAGGTGACCCTAATTGCTGTATTTATAGAGGATGGTGAGAGGAGAGGGAAAGAAATTCTAGGTCTTCCCTTTAGATTCTAAGATGTCGATTATATGATGGGTGATTATAAGCCGTTTGATCTTAGGAGTGAGGTGTTCTTGGAGCCAAAGGGAAGTGCCACGTGGTTGTTTGTTGTTTGGGGAAAAGGGTCATGAAAAGGATTGAAAGCTTTTAAAGGACGCGGGGGAGAGGGTAAATTCGGATTTGGGTTGTGTGGTTTTTGGGGCGGGAAAATCAGTTGAGGGGGTTAGGGGGTTTGCGACAAAGGCTGGGTGTTTGTTTTTGAAAGAAATAGTGATGTTGACACTATAGTTCCTGTGTTCTATCCGCCCCTTATAAAGGAAAGTTTCATTTTGACAAGTTTGGACACTTGTGTTTTTCTTTCTTCTTTCTTCTTTATAAAATCAAACTTTCATTCTTGGCAACATTGGTCCTTGAGAATTTATAACTTCGAAATAGCTTTGAAATTTGAAAAACACTGTCAACTTTGGCATTTGACTTTGTATTTTGACATTGACTTCCTTTATTTCTGTCCTTTGAACTGTGCGGCTGATCCGGCTTGTGGAATTCTGGCATAATTCTCATCTTTTGCTCTTGAATCTTTGTCTTTTTCCCGTTTTTGTCGGTTTTGTGATCGTTTTTGGCCTTTTTTTTGTCTTCCATCCTTTCCTGCACAATCTGACACAAAAGTACATTTTCTATTCTTTTTGGCATTATTATTTTGTTTTATTTGGCAAATCCCGGGTTAATTTAATGTTACAATTGAGCAATTTATCAAAATTCCCAAAACTAATGGGAGATTGCCGTGTCCTCAGCTAATGTTATCAATTTACACTTTGTAAACTAAGAAGTTTCCAAAATGCCCCGTTTAGAACCTTTTATTGTATCACTTTTAAACAACTTTTACTTTTTCTTAACATTTTAAATCTCATGAAAAAAACAGTTAATGAGGCAATCATTGCAACTTTGCAATCTTTTAGCTCATCGAAAAATAGGCTACTCCGATTAAAGAGCACATAAAGAGGAAAAATTTGTCATCCTCTTGGACTTTTAAATGGACTGAACTAAGCTATTAACAAGTCATTGTCAATATCAGTCCAAATGATTAAGCTATTATACTTACAAACTCTTGTGAAATTTTCTCTACCGGGAATAAGTTAATGATTATGATGGTGTGTTATCTTTTTAACTAAACAATAGATCAATTTATTAATTGCTAAAAATTCTTCTAAGCTTTACAAATAAAGACTTGTGAATAAGCTCAATAATGTTTAATTAACATAGATAAATCTCGACTCAAGCTAATAGAGATTAGGAAACAAAACTTATAAATTGATTTGAGAAATTAAAATTTTTAACCATCTTTTTATTTTCCATGTCTATTTAATTACTTTCTTTTGCTATAGGGAATGTTGTTATTAGTTCGAAAACCCCTAATTAGGCTTTCTCCAAATAGGATATCGCAAAACAACAAACCGGAGTTCTTAGTTCGAACCCCCACTCCGCTAGCTAAACGTTTGTGGTTTATCGCGACATCACCTTATTCATGCAAAGCCTAGGAATCCATAGTCCCTTAGTTGCAGTAATCACCTAGGCCGACGTTCCTAGTGATGAATGCTACGAACCTTGATTTCCAGTATATAGTTTTTAATCCTTAGTTGCGACCCATCCGAGTCTTTCTTTCATCATGGATACGCAACGAATTTAAAAATACATATAGCTTTTATTTTTCTATTTTTGTGATTGCTTCAGTGGACGAAAAATTAATGCTTTTGCATTAGAAAATGCCTTCATTGGCTTCTTTTTATAATTATCTTTTTGTGAATGGAAAAATTTCATTTTAGAAAAACAACTTATAAATTTGAAACCAAAAATCTTACTTACTATCTAAAATGAATTCTTTTTCAAAATGTAAGACTTTTTCTAAAGACATTGGTTGACTTAGCTAAATTAAAAAGAGCACGTATGATTAAGTGTGTTAAGAGCTTGTGGGAGTAAAAAGACACAAATCATTCATATAAGCTTTAGGTTTTCCAAATAAACCTTGCTTAAACAAATACACTTATATTTAACTACATCATTTCTTGTTCTTCACATTTTAAAATCCAAAGCAATAGGATTTGTGAAAGCTTGGCCCTACAAAAGGTAGGTTAAAGAACTAGCTAGGGCATTTTTCACCCGGTCAAGTCAAAATTAACTCCTATTTCTCACCAACGGACTACCAAAAAGAGGTGTTTTTTCCAAACTAAGCTTCTTTTGAGCTTTTCTTGTAAGCAAAAATTTAAAATTTCTCATTTTTCACAAAAAGGCAATTCAAAAAAAAATTCAAACAAGGTTGCGTGAAGTGCAAGTCAATATCGAAGATATCCTTCCCCAAACTAAAATGAAACTTTGTCCTCAAAGTTTTAAAAAAGATGGGCCAAAGGAATCTCTTAACAAAGTTTCTAATGTCTTGCCAAAAGAATAGATGTTAGTTCGATAAAGACAAGGATAAGAGATTAGAGTTTTCCCAATTATGAAGAGAAGATTGGAGACCATCGATGGAAATTGTAGGAATTGCTTTGTCCTTCCACAAAATTTTTGAAACTATGAAGCTTCACATCCGGAAATACATAGGATATAAAATCACAAACAACAACAAGAGACGAAAAAGAACAAAGCTTCCTCTCTACTTTACATTGTAAGCCAAAAGACATCTTTATAAAGCGCTTAGTTTTTGTTAAACGTAGCTACAACTATACTCGCCCCGAATTAATTTGTCTTGGGGAAGCAAAGAAGTAGAAAGAAAATAAGAAAAGGAAAATAAAAAGGAATAAGCATGGGGTGGCCTCCACGAAGCGCTTGTTTATTATAGAGTCCCCTTCGCTTGTCTCTTTCCCCAAACTAGTTGTATTCATGGGAGGGTCGGTTTGACATCTGGGGATAATTTCCTTATGAACCTCTTCCCAAAATAATGTTTCACCCTTATGACCATATGACTTTAAAAGTTTGGACCATCTTTTTGAAAAAGTTCAATAGTTCCATATGGGAAACACTTTTTGCAATTGTTAAGGTCCCGGACATCGAGATTTTAACTTCCCGAGAGATCTTTAGCCTTGAATTATAAAAGGTACTTATCCAAAACATCATTAAAAACTGGTTCTTAATTTTTTGAATCATGTAACCTTTTCGTTTTTCTTCTTATAAAGAATGTATTCTCAAAGATTCATCCTTAACTCATTAAGTCATTTAATTTGTGATTTTTCTATTTGCACACTGCAGTTTAAGATCATAGATTTGTTTGCTTAAGTGCCCTGAAAGCTTTATGGTTCCAAATCAAATGGGTGATGGCAAGTTTCCCATAAAAACCATACTATTAACCGGAGTACATCAATAGGAGTTTTGTAGGCAGTTTCGAATAGCCCTAGAGGATTCTTCAAGCTATCACTCATGATGCTCTATTCTCACCTATGGTTCTCTTCTAGAATTATCTTAATTTCCCTATTTGTAACCTCAACTTGTCCAATCGTTTGAGGGTGGTGAAGGAGTCGAAAGGCGATGGGTAACTTCCATACTTTGCCATGACCTTTGCAAATTGCGTCATTACAAAAATGTGGGCCTTCTGTCACTGATTTTGCACGAGGGGTTTCAAATCTAGCAAAAAGACTCTTTAAGAACTTGCAAACAACTTGAGCATCATTTCGTAGGTAAAGCCTTGGTTCCACAAACTTGGACAAATAATCTTACAGCAACTAAATGTATTGTTCCCCCTACTAGATGGAATTGGACCATAAAATCCAATCCCCACAAATCAAAAGATCTCACCAATACTTGTATAGCATTTGATAGGCAATTCATTCTTTGAGAGATTTTTGCCTTGCCTTTGACAAGCAATCTGCAATGTTTTTACCAATTGATAGCAATCTTTATAATGGTGGGCCAAATAAAATCCGGAGTAAAGACTTTACGCGAGTGTGTATTGGCACTGTGGTGACCTCCCGTGGGTCCACTATGACATGCATGAGAATTTCCATGAGCTTCTTTGCAAAAAAAACAACATCGTCTAATGGTCTTGGTTCCGCACAAATATTAAACAAATTAAGGGTCATCCCAATAGTAGTGTTTTGCATCCTTGAAAAATTTTCTCTTTTGTTGTGAACTTCTCTTACTTTTTTACACAAAATACCCAGCATGGTAGTCGCTAGGTCGGCGAAACCATGGCGTGTGGTATTTATTCACATTAAGCAATTCTCATTTATTATAGCACAACATTTTTCACAACTGTTTCATTTTTTTCAAATTTTTCATTCACATTAATCTCTTTTACTGCTTCAAATCTCCCTAATGACTCTAAAGGAAAAGATTCAGTTATGTGTTGCTTTTCAAGTTCATTCTTGTGAGGGTTTTCTAGTCTAGAAAGGTGATCGGCGGCTACATTTTCAGCTCCTTTTTTATCTTATTTTCAATATTGAAACTTCCTGTAGTAAATTGAATCCATCTAAAGTAACTTGGACTTAGCATTCTTGCTATTGCCATAAGGTCACTTGATAGCCGAATGATCCGTTATACACTTATGGTCCTCGATAAGACAAGATAGGGTCGACACTTCTCCAAGGGCATATACTACGGCTAGGCATTTCCTTTTCCGTTGTGTTGTAATGAAGTTGAGGCCCCGGTCAAGTCTTATCGCTTATTGAATAGGATGAAGTCACTAGCTTATTGCCCTTTTTAAGTGCTTATTTTTTTTAGCTTTTCATCTTTTTATTGTCTTAAATTGCATAAGTAGTACTAGTCTTTCAAAAATTTCAGTTATTTAATTTAGCTTTTATAGGATTTAAAATCAGTTTTGAAATATAAAGGGGTGTTTGGGTTAAGCATGAAAACGGGTCAAAACAGTTTGGTATGGGTTGTTGTCACTTGGTTAGATTTAGCTTAAGTATTAAGCTCAATTGAGTCTGTTTTTAAAGGTTTTTAAGTTTTAAAAATGTTTTTCAAAGTTTTCTAAGTCACCTTTTAAACTGTGGTTTAAAAAAAAAGCTACAAGAGCTTATTTGAATTAGCCCTTGTAGACTTGGGTTTTAGCTTCAAAAGTTGTGTCATTGTGTGTCTAAACAAGGTGTAAACAAGTGCTTTGTGTCACTTGACTTTTTGAGTCAAAGCTGTCAAAAGTTAAGTGTCAAATTTTTTAAGCAAAAAGTCCTTTTTCAAAGAGCTAAAATCAGCTGCTTTAAATTGTTTTTGGAAGCTTAAATTTTAAGCATAAGCTCACCTTAAGCCCTTTTCAATCTGTCTTAGCTTAATTTTTAATTTTGAGCTTATTTGACAGCTTATTTTAAGCTGTCAAATTAGCTTCCCTTTGTTTAGCTTAGTTGCCCTGGTGCTAGACACCAAATTTTAAGCATTCTTTTCTAGCTTATTTGTGAACCTTAGCCTTACCTTTTGGCTTATCTTAAGAGCCAATAAGCTCTTAGATAAGTCCCCTTAGTTTCAGACCTTAAAAAGCCCTTTTAGTTGCTTATTTTCAAGCCAAAAATCGTGTCCCTAGGCTTAAATTTTACACCAACAGTACTAACTCCAAAGTTAGTAATGCTTAGTGCATAAGCTAATTCTAGCTTATTAAGCTTATTCCACTTGCTCATTTGTGTTCCTAGTTGCTCATTTTGTTTGTGTGTTAAGATATGAGTGCTTATTTTCCCATTTTCTTAGCTTATTTTGTGTTAACAGTCAAAAGATAAGCCTCACTTTTGCCTTTTAAGCTTAGTTAAGTCCTTCTGTCTAGTTTAAGCCTTTTCAGCTTGTTTAGTTACACATTTTAACTCATTTAGTGCTTATTTAGGATAAATAGATAATTCATTAAGCATTTTAGTCCAAGTTTTAGCTTATTAGTTCAAACAAGTTAAAAGACTTAGCCATCTTAAGCTTTTAGGCTTGTTTAAGCTTCTGTCCATTTAAAAAAAGCCTTTTTCAGCTTATTTATAAGCTTTTACAAAAAGTTGTAGTTTTAAAAATTGTTAAGCTCAAAGAGTTTAACAAGTTTGGTTAAGAAAGTTTTTCATAAAAAAAAAGAGGAGACAAGGGGTGACCCGGGTGAGCAAGACTCGAACCCGGGCCTCTACCCTCGATACACCTCTCTTTTGTTGCCATACTTACCGCTGCGCCCTTGGGACTTTTTCATTAAAGTCCCAAGTGGTTAGCTATTTAAGGGTGTTTTTCCCCTTATAAGCTATAAGCTGTTTCAGCTTATTTTCGGGCTTATTTATAAGCCAATTTTGGTTTCTTATTTTTCGTAGGTTAGTTGTAGTGTCTAGTATTTTAAGAAAAAATTTCAGAATTTTTAAAAGTAGTTTAGTATTTTTTTTAATTTAATTTAGTTAAAAGTTTAAAAAATTCATAAAAAATACAAAAATTATCAAAAAAATATTTTTCTTTTTTTAGAAAATTTTCTTTAGTCATATAGTTTGTAGGAAAAATATAAAAATTTTCGTAGGGTCATTTTTGTAACTTTTTGATTTTTAAAGAACGGGGCTCGGGTGCGGTTTTTGTCTTGACTCGTTTTTGGGTCAAACGACCTCCGTTTTCAGTCTAGTCTTTTTCATTCTTCGTTATTAGTTCCCTAGAGTAGTTTAGAAGTGAAAATTTCTTCGTAGGGTTAATTTTGAAGATTTTAGGTTTTTGACCCTTTGTTCGGGATTCGTGCTCTCGTTTTCTAGCTTAATTTCATAATTTTTAGGTTTTTCTTAAACGTTTTTGTTTGTTATTGTTTAATTTAACTTTCCACACTCTCAAATCATTTTTCTCATTCAAACTCCAATCTTCCGACTGTATCGATTTTCCAGCACAGCCTCATTGGGGATTAACGACCCGGGAAAAGTCTATACTACTCTCGGTTTTATTGATCTTGTTGATTTTTAGACTTATATATATTTTATATTTTATCATATATTATATATTTAGTATAAAATTTAACAATCAACTAGCATGTTAAAGCATGTTAAAGCAGGTCAAAACACCATCCATTAGCAATGTATGAACTCCACAACTTTCATACAATTTCCACCTAATTAGAGTCTAATCCTGTTGATTACTCTAAATTTCATCCTTCGCATTTGGTTTAAACATTACCTTAAGATCTCCCTAAAGCGGCAAATTATAACCTTCTAGAGTAGTGTCTTCAAATCTTTTCATCACCAATCTGTGCAAATCTACCAAATCTTGTCTAACAAATTTCCTCTGAGGCATAAACAGATAAATTTCTGTGAATAAATAGTATTCTTCCCAATCTGCTAATTATCTTATAAACATGTAGATCTTCCATATCAACACTCCCTAAGTTCTGAGATTCCCAATCAACTATAGGGTATTTAGCAGACAAAATCTTTGGATCCACTGTCTCTTCTTCATTTGAAACAACTATTAACCACATTCTTAACTCTTCCTTTTCATGCTCATAGTCTACAGCTGCTTCTTCATCACTCTTTGCTGATTCTTGTTCCTCTGCAACATCCTCTAGCTTTTGCTTTTTAGCACTTTCTTTACTTTTCTTTTCACCTGCTCTTTTTCTAGCAAGTGTTTTATTTCTACTTCCCCCAGCTGGCTTGCTACTACTATCATTCTTCTTTCCACTGTCATTAATCACTTCTGTATCCATTGGTATAAAAGCTTGATTCCTCTTTTGCTGTCTTTCATACAACCCATGGATTTCTTCATAAGTCTTTCCTTTCAGCTGACTGTATTTGTAACCACCTGTATTCTTTAGATAAGATATCATAAGATTCCTCAACTGAGTCCTAGTAGGTGGTTTACTTCTGATCTCTGCAGCTATTTGAGCAGCTCTAAACTTTCTTTGTGCTGCTATTGTTTCTACCAAAAATTATGCTCTTTCTTCAATAGTAAACTGCTCTCTTTCTTCTTGTTGGAGCTTTACAGCAAACAAAGCATCAACGTCAATGCTAGCTTGAATAGTATCATATTCTTCATAAAGTGCAGCCATATATGCTTCTTCTTGTGCTACTATTTCTTTTTGTCTCCTTTCTTAACTTCCTAATTCTTCCTCAAGAAGTCTTTGAGCTAACTCTGCATCTGCTTGAATTTGCAAATCACTTTGAGCACTCCTCTTGATTTTCACAGGTTCTTCTTCAACCAGTACACCTTTACCTTTGTCTTTAGGATCAATGGTTGGAAGAGGTTAAAGTGTAGTTATTGATCTGACAGGTCTGACAGTTCTAGAAGAGTCTTTTACATCTGTAATAACAACTCCTTTCTCCTTAGCTTTCTTTTCCTTCATCTTTATCAAAGTCTAAGCCATTTCCATAGTAACATCCTCATCATTAAAGACTGTTGTTGATGTAGGAGGAGTCCTTGGTTCAGCAGTACTAACTCTAGTTGTAGCAGCATCAATTGTCTCCTCTTCAACATTTTCCATATGATCATCAAGCTCTTCAAAATCCTTATCTGTGAACATTGGTTTTATCTTGTCACTTCTCCTCCCCTGTTTTAGATGCATCCTCCTTATCTAAACCATCATTAGAAGAAGTCTCAACTATCTGTATTCCTACCTTCTTGATTGTGAGTATGTTGACTTTCCTTTTCATACTAATTTCTTGAATCTTCTTTTCTTTAGGTTGAGGATCTCCACAGCTTGAGCATCCTTTTCTTTCTCCAAGTCAAGCACCTGTTTTGACAGTTTTGTACATAGAGTAATCAATTCATCTAGTTTCATCCTACCCTTATCAGTTCTAAGTGTGTAACCTCCTGTGAGAGGTGAATCGTAAGGTGTAGTTGTTACATTATCCGTCAATTCAAAGTTTCCATCCTGTCCTCCCCCACTTCCAGATGTGTTGACCTTCTGAGAGAGGTGGTTCGATTAGGTTGTTCAAGTACTCACTCCAGCAACCTTTCCTGGGCAGGAGTACCCCATGGTTTCTTGATGCCTGGGACTGCCACCTGTATCTATTCCCTGAGGAATGCCAACATTAGGCATTGCCGTAGTGTAACACCCCCATTTTGGTAATATAGCAGCAAAAGCTAATCTGGGGTATTACTTTATGGATTATAGACACAATCATAGAAAACGACTCAAAAGAGATGTTTTTAAAAGATACGTTATCATTCATTTAAAATTAGAGTTTTATAAAGGCAGGATTCCCCCAAAATCGCGAACTTTAAAAATGTGAATGATATCAAGTTTAGCCATCTTCGAGTCGCCATTAGCACTCCATCCATAAGTTGCTCAATAAATCTGAGATATAACATGCATAAAAAGGAAAGGGTCAACACAAAGGTTAGAGCTGAAATTTATAGGTTTGAAATGTAATAGTAAGAATACCAATTAAAAAGTGTTAATAATTGGCAATAGCACAATAATCATGGGAAAACATTATGGAAAACAATTTATCATGGAGAATCAGTATTATTATGGAGACACATATATTATCATGGGACAACAGTATTATTATTGAGAACAATATATATCATGAAAACATTGAATGCATGTTTAATGGTAAGTGGGGTTATATAGTTATACACACCGTTATGTAATAATTGCAACGAATAACAATAATCAAGACGATATAGGTAACATATTATTGCAAGCTAATGCTCATACAATAAATTCGTTTAACCAGTGGAAAATCGCCGTAATGGATATCTGAGGTTTAGGGTAACTAGTCCCTGTAGAAAAGGTAACTTGCTAAGGTTACCTATTAGGACAAATATAGTGCGTTTGGCTACCCTATGAATGGGTATACAAACGGGAGTCGTCACCCCAAATAGATCTATTCATAATATTCGCGCTCACTCACAATGCAAGTAATTAACGATTCATGATATGGAAATAATGGCACTGGAAGCTACTTAGGCAATAATATATCTGGATAGCATACAGTTGGAAAAACACTTGCATTCTGGTTATATACAAGTTATCATTGGTTATAAAGTATTTAAAAGATTGAAATATGGGGTTATGAATTCATTAAGTTTTTGAAAAGTAATCACATTGTTATAAGATAAACGAGTATGTAAAAGAGTTTGTAACAAGCATGTATCCCCCTCGCGGGTTTATAAAAC
This sequence comes from Tanacetum coccineum, assembly GCA_026074375.1. NCBI lineage: Eukaryota > Viridiplantae > Streptophyta > Magnoliopsida > Asterales > Asteraceae > Tanacetum > Tanacetum coccineum. The sequence goes on along the minus strand of BQNB010000496.1, from coordinate 54,893 downwards.
ATGTAAATAAGTAAAGGCGAGGTTATGAATCTCACCTGATAGGTAGTTGTAATAGATATTCCAAAATGAAAGTTGTCGACTTTAACACGATCTTAACAAGGAAGGTTGATATAGCAAAATGATAGTAAACAGCTACGTCACGTAACCTGAGTAAATATGTCAAGTCTTAGAAGCTTGTACCACCATTAACTTTGGTTCTAAGAGATTAACTATGCGATTTATTCAACGCAATCTTTTTGATTGGAGATTTTGGAATTATTGTATCACCGTTCGGGCCATCATAATTCAAGGTCATTCAGTAAACGTTTGAGGAACTAGGGCACTTTAAATCGTAAACCCAACAACTCAGTCAGAACGTAATACCAAGATGAAACCCCTTAATATGAAGCTCGCAGTATTGTGATACTAAATATTAATCGAGCTTTAAAGAATTAGAACAATATCTCGAAAAGATAGCACGACAAGCGTTAATTAAAGTTAGTAACTTTGTAAATATTTTAACCCTTAAGAATAAAAAATGGCAAAAATATACCCCTTAGGAGTTTGCACTTTTAATGAGTGTTTGTGATCGGCACTACTAGTTTAAAAGAATACAAATAAAACCTTTACTTTTTGAAAAGTGACATAATAGACGCACCTATAGGTAGTTCTTTGATTAAAAATAACATATTCAGTCCCTTTAGTTTATAATTACGATATATTGATGACCCCTTGCATGGATAATATTTACAAAACAAGTCTAATTGTCCTTGCAAGTTTATTTTACTAACATTCCTAAAAAGACATTGCAAGTTTATAGCTTATTAATAAAGGTTTATTTTTTTCAAAAAATATAAGCTTTAACTTAACAAAATTTCAGATTAACGATTCGTTAAGCTAAAAATCAAACGGTCGAATAGGGTTTTATAATGAAAACAGCGTACAGGTAATATTCAAATATTCCTTCAAGACTTCTGCCATAAAGTGTGTTTATAATACACATAAGTTAAGCATGTTAGGATAGATTAATAAACAACATTATTAAACAAATTAGCTCATAATTCAAGAAAAAAACATAAATTAGGGTTTCGGGTGTAAGTATTGGATCAAAATGGAAAATGAAAGCATCGAGAAATGAGTTTATAAACATTAACAAGAGTTTATTTAGGATCAAACAGTATATATTATTCAGAGTGTAGGACAGAAGTGGAACATCCAGAACCTGGGTTTGAGCTTATAGCTTGGAAACGGGTCAAAATCAGGACTTTTAGCTTGGTATGCCTAGAATAACGACTCCCGGGCTTATTTTCTTGGTTTCTTTTGCTTTATTTATGTTCTTGAGACTTCTTAGGACCTCTTAGGAACTTCTTTGAGCAAAGTATTGCTGCTATGATGGGTTATAGAGGAGGAGGTGGGGGATGAGTTGATATGAAGGTATAGAACCCCTATTTATAGTCGAATTCAACTTAGGGGCCAAGGGAACTTAATGGCCAAGTCTTGGACATGTGTAGCAGCTAGGTGATGAGGAGGAGAGGCTAGAGGATGATTAGGAGAAGCTATGGAAGTAGGATTGAAATGTGGAAGTCATTAGGGGTGTTTGTGTGGCCGTGACTAAGCAAGAGCGAAAGAGAGGCCATGTGGCAAACTTGATGGTTAAGATATGATTTATAGGTGCTTTTAAGCTGCTTTGGGATGAAATTTCTTAGTCATTGAGGTGCTTGTTGGCAATATGAAACTTTAAAATGGGTAAAAAGGAGGGAAAATGAGTATAGGGTTCAAACTTGCTTTGGTTAGGGTTTTTATTAAATTTCATGTACCTTGGAGTAAAAAGGATGGATTGATGATATGTAATGTTGAAATTTAACGTATTTATATCTTAAAAATTAGATTAATGTTTGAGGTTTTAATGGCAAAAAAGAAGAAATGGGGTCGAGGCTTAGAAACAAGCGGAATTATTAAGGGATTTAGGGTTTATGTATGTTTATCTTCAAACTAGGTATAGTTTAAGGAAGATTAAGAGGCTAAGATTTTGTTAGGATTTATAGATTTTAAGGGATAGGATTAGTGCTAAGTCATGTGGTTTTAAGTTTTAGGGCTTAACTAAATGTTTGAAGTCAATTATGGGTTAGGGTTTTCGTTTTTAAGGTTTAGGGTTTTTAAAACATGTATGAGAGTTTAGAACTAGAGTAATTAGGGTTTAAATGTTATATATTGAGTGTAGTATCTTGTACAATGGTGGTGGTGAAGAAATTACAATGGAAACGGAGGTAAAACAACTATTTTAGAGATCATGCTTTATGACTTGTATATTGAGCTTTTAACGACTTGTACTTTGACTTGGAGGAATTTTTATATTCAAATGAAGATAGATTATGTTACTTGTACATTGCTTTTAGTGGCTTTGTACAATTAATTTTAGATGTATAACTCCTTAAGGAATTTGTGGTTTAGAGGTATACCCTAATTCATTTCAATAAGATGATCATAAATCGTCTTACCTAAGCATAAAAACACAATATGGTAATGTGTAGAAAATGAATTGTTAGATAATATTCAGATGTTGATTGTACTGACGCCCATATAATCGAGGATGAAAATTTATGTTGCAAAGGTATGAGGAGAGTATTTAGAGTTTGAACATAATAGAATTAGTAGAATTTGACAAACGATGTCGAGTTTTGATATCATCAGATAACAAGATGTAACGGAATTATCACTTTATTATTTCATGGATAACTTTACATACGAACTTTACATATGAAAAAGAGTTGATATTTATATGTCTTGAGATTTGGTTGAGAGATAGAGTGATGTTTGGAAACAAAAGTTCTTAGTTCCTACAGTTTCTAGTCTGATGGCCTACTTTGTGGCAATTCTGACACCTGACGGTGCACGATCCTATGTGATGTAGAGTACATTTCCTACAAAGGGGATGAGGTCCATTATATCCACGGTTTCCATTAGCCTTGAAGATTTCCTGCCTTCCATTTTGCTGTTGATGGTGATCATTGTTGCGGTTATTATTGTTACGGTTATCTGGGTAGTTATTTTTGTTAATGTGATTGTTGGAGTGGTTATTGTTGTTGCGATCATTGGGGTAGTTGTCTTTGTCACGATTATTGGAATAGTTGTTGTTGTTGGTGGTGTTCCTTCTATCATCAAACTTTCGTTTGTGATCATTGGTTTCTTGCACAAAATTACGCTTTATTATTTGGTCAATTAGCCTGTGAGCTATGTTGCTGGCTTCTTCCAGAGTCTGAGGTTTTGAAGCAGTAACGTTTCCTTCAATGCTTTACGGCAGTCCCCTGATGAAAGCTTCCATAAGTTTCTCGGTGTTTGGTACCATATTCGGGCATAAAATGGCTAATTCCTGGAATCTTCTAATATAAGTCTTGAGATCACTTCCATTTACAGTCAGACCATAAAATTCATCTTCCATTTTCTTGATCTCAGTTCGAGGACAATACTTGTTCGTCAGAAGCCTTTTTAACTCAGTCCAGGTGATTTGATTAGCTTGCTCTATTCCCATAGGCTGGGCATATGCATTCCACCAGGACAAGGCATCATCAGTTAAAGTACCAGTAGCAAATGTTACTTTATTTTCCTCAGCACATCTGCTTCGAGAGAATACTGATTCGGTTCGTTCAAACCAGCGAATAAGGCCTACTGCTCCTTCCGTACCATTAAAGTAGAAAGGTTGACAGCTGATAAACTCTTTGTAGTTTCCCGTTTTTACTGCAGGAGTTCCAGTAAGATTGTTGGGATTACTAGCACTTGCTATGGCAGCAGTCTGTGCTTCCATGGCTGTAGTAAGATCAGCAATCAGTTGCCGGATGGCATCTAAAGTTATGGCTGGTGTTTCGGATGTTGACGTCCTTTTGGGAGGCATTCTATCAACATAAGAGAACATGTAGTAAGAATGACATCACAAGTTTAGAAAGGTAATATTTAAAAGAAAATGTGATGCTTAAAATGCTTAAAGAGAAATGCTTATTTTTGAATTTTAAGCACTTAGGGGTTATGGTATGATTCATGAAGACGGAGATAATGATGCAATTGGTGGAAATGATGATGAAAGAGCGATAAGTTGGAAACAATAAGATACGAAACGGGATTGCCTTTATAAATAACTTGCCTTCTTACTGTACATAGTCAAGATTTGACAAGCGTTTTTATTTATACCACACATCTCGTGGCTAGGATAAAGTTATAACTAGTCTAATAGCTTGATGATTTTGATCCGGTAGATGACATCCTAAAGATCTTCCTGATTTGTTTGGTGACGAGCTTGGGGGGAAATTTTCTCAAAGATCTTTTCATGATCAGAAAAATTCTGTAGTGAGCAAGGCAATCCTTATCCTTTTGCCCTAACTGCCTTCTTTTGAAGTCTAATATCTGAGTACGGTTAATTTATAAGTTCGGTACTTTAGTTTGTACCATATACGTCTTCTTCTATTCTCTACATGCCGTAAAGATAGGAGTTCATCTAATAATTCAAATTTCTTTGACTTGGTTCTACTGAAGTTCAGATAAATATTATCTGAACATTTTCCTATTTCAAATACTTGAGGTGGGGTAGGAGTATAAACTGAGAAGGATGGTGATACCAAATTACAGGTTTGATTCTGAGATGAATTAGATAATGTAGTTAAGGAAGAAGATGGGGAATGGATTCGCTTCTTAGGTGGTAATAGTTTTTCAGGAACAAAGAAATATCGAGGATCAAATAGTAGTGATGGTGGTAATACTGGAGATGGAGTCAAAATAGCTGGTGGAGTAATAGGATCTGGTGATGAAATAGGTAATTCTTTAGCATAAAATACTTGAACGTCCTTCAAATACGAATTATTGTAGAAAGATGAGAGTACTGGTGGGATCATATTATCTTTAGAGTTTTTCGAAGAGTTAAAAGAACTGCTTCCTGCTGAAGCTGGGAAATAATTCGGTGAGACCTAAGTATAGTTAAGAATATTAAGAGGAAAAAGCATCCTCAAGATCAGAAGTAGAGTGGTTGGGAGAAGACATTGTTCTGATAACAACCTAATTGTAAATAAAATAAGTTATTTATGTAATAGTATAATAGATATGTATCTTTACATACTATTCCGGAATGTAGTGGCACAGAGGACTTTGATGGCTAGAAAAGAAATGTGGTTATAGTTAAGGTTTTGACCTTGTTCTCTATAACCATGGCGCTGATACCAATCTGTAACACCCCTATTTTTACAATATAGCAACGGAAGCTAATCTGGGGTATTACTTCATGGAAACAACAATCATAATCATAGAAAATGACCCAAAAGAGACGTTTGTTCAAAAGATACGTTATCATTCATTTCAAATCAGAGTTTTACAAAGGCAGGTAAAAAAATAAGCCACGAAAATTTATCCTTTTTAACCACAAGAATCAACCACGAATCCACGTAGGCTCTGATGCCAATTGTAGGAACCCGATTTACACTTTCACTTCATATTACGAACCACGAATCGAACCAAGAAAAGAGATAAAGAAAGATTGAGTTGTTTTAGAGAGAGAAAGAAGAGAGAGGTTAGAGAGAATGAGAAAAAGAAGATTTTTATATAATGAAACAACTAGCTTTTTCTAAAGAAGAAAAAGCTTATATACCCCGTCACGTTAAAGGTACGCGCGGGATATTTAACTAGGACCCGGGCTCGGGTTTTGCTTGGGATTAAACCCGAAACATATACAATATTAGATTAACTATCGAGCCCGATTCCCGATACTTTCCTATTACAACGTTAACTAATTAATTGACCGAGACTAACATACATAATGAACGAACTTCATGTTCGACTCAATATTTTGAGGCTAACAATCTCCCCCGAAGTGAGTTCATTGATGACACTCCTTCATGAGATCAATGAGATTGCTTTTGTCGTTAAGCTCATGTGGTCTTGGTCTTTCTCTTTGTTCTTAGTTGTAGGCTTGTTCCTTCATGCTTTGCGATCTTGACTTTGAGCCTTTGTCATTGTCTTTATCGTCTATGCCATCTTGCGATCTTGTGTCTTTGACCAACATGCTCATACTATTCATCATCTTGAAAGCTTTATTTCAGAGTTTGCGGAAGTCTTTGTCTTTAAATCTTGAGCTTTCTAGATAGTATGTCTTCGTAGATTGAGCATTTGAATGGGATTGAGGTTGCCGTTACCACCGTTTGACCTGCAGGTTTATGTTAGTGATAAACGAGAAAATTGATTTGAAAATCAATCGACGTGTCACTCGTTAAAGTATTTTTGTAACACATCGAGAGTGTCATGTTTTTATCAACATTCATCAACCGTCAATTCATTTACTGGACCATCTCGTGATCCAGTTGTCACAAGTTTGATTCATATAGAATCTCGCAAGTCACCTACCAAGAGCTTGTTTGATGCTGGCTCAAGCAGGATTTCCATCTTCATTGTGAATACATTAGTATCATATCACCGTTCGGGCCATCATAATTCAGAAGTCATTCAGTAAACATTTGAGGAGCTAGGGCACTTAAATCGTAAACTAAACAACTCAGTCAGAACGTAATTACCAAGATAGAAACCTTAATATGAAGCTCCCTTGTCTATTGTGATATGATTTTAATCGGTTTTAAGCGTTTTGATCATTATTGGAAAATGGTTAAGGCATGAGAAGTGTTTAATTAAAGTTATGTCTTGTAAGTTTTAATCATGTTTTTATACTTTTCTAAATATTACATTTTAGACCTAGGAGTTTGAAAAGTGGTAGATTAGTACCCTCGGAGTTTGCACTTTTACGAGTTTGGTCCTTTAAGTTTAAAAGATATACCAAGTAAACCTTGTACTTTGATAAGTGAATTATAGACAACTTTAGTTTATCACTTTGATATAAATGACATATTCTGCTCCCTTTAGTTATAAGTTAGACAAGTTACGATTATTACCCTTGCATGGATAATATTTTCAAACATGTCCAAATTGACATGCAAGTTATTTTTAACATTTCAATTGGACATTTATAAAGTTATAACTTTTCTAAAATATGATGATTTAACGCAACGGAATGTTTTAGATAACGATTCGTTAAGGCTAGGAAAGCAAATCGGTCAAAAGTTGGGTTTCTAAACGTAAACGCGTAGGTTTTAAGTTTAAATTTCTATATTAATCATTAAGTGGTTATTTTAAATTTAGTTAAGCATGCTAGGATAGAATTATAACAAATATTTGATATTATAAAATTTAGTTTTAAGAAAAAATAAGATTTGGGTTTCGGGTGTAGATTTTGGATCAAAAATGGACAATGTGCATGACATTGAGTTATGATCTTTAACTAGAGTATATTTAGGTTCATGATGAACATTATAAGGGTGTTGTAGGAGAAGTAGAATCCTTATACCTTTGGTTTGAGCTTATAGCTTGTAAACGGGTTGAAAGCGGGGACTTTTAGTTGTAGCTAGAATAACGATACGGGCTTCTTTTCTTGGTTTCTTTTGCTTAATTCTGTTCTTGGGACTTCTTGGATCTCTTAGAATTCGTATTGAGCAAATGATTTCTGCTATGATGGGTTATAGAGGAGGAGTTGGGGGGGGGGGGTAGGGATGAGTAGGAAATTGAAGAGTTTATGGTCATATTTATAGTCAAATGACCCTTAAAGGCCAAGGTTTGATTATGATCTGTATGAGGACAATATGTAAGGGATGAGGAGTTGTGAGGTGAAGCTATATGATGTGTTGTTTGAGTTTAATGTTGCCAGGACGGAGTTAGGTTACCCTCATATGTTGCCACGGTAGAAATGGAAGAAATAAAGAGACCAGGTGCAAGTTTTTTAGTTTAAAATGATGAAGTATTTATGTGAGGGTACTTGTATTGCAGCTTAGGGATGATGTATATGGTCATAAAGGTGCTTGATTGCATGAAAAACTTTCAAATGGGTCAACGTAAAAGGTTATGAGTTTAGGGTAATTAGGGCTTCATTTAGGGTTTTCAAGCTTGTAATTTGTGTACATTTGATCAATATGATTGGTAATAATGTTTTTAAGGATTGTATTATGGACATTATAACAATAATTGATAGGTGGTTCGGGTTTAAAATGGGCGAAAATGAGTAAACGGGTCTAAAGTTCCAATTAGGGCATAATTAGGGTTTCTTGGATTCAATTTGCATATAGTTGAAGTAAAATGATGAAATGATGATTGTATATGATTGATAATGTTGTAAATTAAGTTATTACAACTTATTTGAGTATTGGTTTAGGTTTACAATGGATAAAAACAAAGAAACGGGTCATAGTTTAGTATTTTGCTCGGGTTTGGGTTTCTGACTTTTGTATTAGGGTTGTGAGTGTAAAAATGTGTATGAAAGTTTATGAATAGAATAATTAGGGTTTACACATTGTATATTGAGTGTATTAGCTTGTACAAAAGTGGTGGTGAAGAAATTGAAGGTAAAACGGAGGTAAAACGGCTATTTTGGATATCGTGCATTAATGACTTGTACATTGTGCTTTAAAAACTTGTACTTGACTTGGAGGGAGTTTATATTTCAAATGAGATGTTATATTACTTGTACATATGCTTTAGTATCTTGTGCATTCACTTTAGATGTTAATCTTTCCATGAGATTAGGGTTTAGAGGTATACGATAACGGTTTAAAGCCCGTTTTGATATAACGTTGCGAATAGTACATTATAGGAATAATGTACCTTGTAATAAGAATATGATGATATTGACTTGACATGTTATGATGTTTTCTTGACATATATAAAGATAGGATTGCCATAGATAGGTTGCGTGAGCTCGGTCTCCTTTGTTATGTCTGTTACATGTCATACGAGAGATTGACAACTGCAGTAATGTTAATAAAGCGAAAATTTTCCCCGTATAGTGTGATATAGTAAAATCGTTGATGAAAATTCTATTAGGGTTCTAGTTATATCACGTCGTTCTTGATAACGGGATAGATCTTCCCTAAAGAAACCCCCCACCACCCACCCACACCACCCCCCACCCACAACCACCACCACCGCCACCCACCACAACCCAAACCATAATGCCTATTTAAGTGCGAATGTAGAATCTAGTATGTAGGTTTTTGACGGATGATTTTATTCTTAGATCAAAAGCTTTTCCTTAACGAGTCCATAAAGACTATGTTACCACTTGATGAATGAATCCCAATGTCATACAGTCATATGTGAACTTAACACTATGCTCTTGTGCTTGTAGAGTCTTACGTCTCTCCTTGCGCCCCTCTAAATCCAAAGTCACACACCACTCAAGACTAAAACATTTGACGGTATGATATAAACTCACCTATTATGCTCCCAGGAATCCTAGTTTTTGACCACAGAATAGAAGAATAAAGATAATCAGTATGTTTGAGACACACCACGAAATCAACCACAAAACAATAAGCTCTAATTATTTAATAAGAACATCTTTAACAGGGTTTGGGTTCTGCAAACCTTTGGAAGCTATGATAAGACTGATATCGAAAGGACGGATATGAAAGACTGTATATCTAGATCTTTGCCTTTTAGTGTTCCTTTTATACACCAAGGAAACCCTAATGAGCTTAAAATAAGTGTTATAGTAATGATAATGCATTCTATTTCCTATTATAACTACTTGCATTTCATAATAGCAAGTTTTGTATAACTATACATAGACTATACGCATAAGTATTAACTAAATAGTAATTAACTTCTACTGAGTAATTTAACAAATATACTGGCTATCATAACTATTATATGTAAGCAGGCTGTACTATTATTCTTAGACTTATTTTCTTTTAAACTTCAACAGCAGCTCCATTCTTGAAATACCAGCTGTATTTTAACTTCCAAAACTATCAGTAGTAACTTCTCGAAGCTTCAATTCCATACGAAATTGACAATATGAAGAACTACATTTTGATGTATACTACCCGTAATTTGCTACAAATACACAATTAGAGGTACCAATTGCAAGATAATTTTCTTTTACATAACTTTTGGTTTACAGTCACCCAAATGAGAGAATCATTTAACAATCAAGAAACTCATACAATAGCAAATGCATACAATATAAAGTAAAACTAGAGCTAATACGAGCCAAGAAACCATTAATCCATAAGTTACACTACATGCACTCTCAATCGAGATAGAGAGACGCTAAATACTACAATATGTACTAAACTGAGTCATGCATTCACTAGGGGATGACCTTTTGAGCAAAAAGGTTTATGGTGACACGTTTATGAAAAAAAATTGAAACCAATTCAAGGTGGAGGTGGAAAGTGTGAGGTGATTGGGGTTGTGAGAAGATACTCAAGATGAACAAACATGATTTTCATCTCATCCCTTAAGGTTAAGAAAATAGTTCGTTTATTGATGAGCACATTTGCAAGTTCGGACCTCTGGTAAGTCTTGGTGGTTGTAGTAAAATAGAGGGTTGGACCCATGATAGGTGGTTAACGTTGTGGTGAGAGGATGGTGGTGAATGGGGAGTATCATGAATGTGGATCAAGAGGAGTGATTGCTGACAAAGAAAGTATGATTATCATAGAAGATGACTTATGAAGTGGTTGAGGGTTATAAAGTCTAGGAGGAACTATCCTAGATGTTGTCAATGAAAAGGGTGTAAAGGTTGAGGTGAAGTTGTTCATTTGATGTTGGTGTGTTGTGAAATTTGAAGTTTTGTTTAAAAATAAGAAGATGGTTTCTCTTGGATTGGATGAGGTTTGATTTGTTGGATGGGTTTTTGATGGGATTTGGAGGAAGGAGTTGGAGTGAAGCAGTTGTTGTAGGAGAAGGTAGTTGTAATTGTCATCTTCATTGTATGAGATCATAAAATAATTGTCTTTGGTGGTATGATGGTGAGTTTGTTTTCTTAAAGCCATGGGAAGAGAAATAGGCTTGAGTAGATCCATGGATAGAAAGATTTGAAGAAGAGGAAGATGAGAAGATGAGTGAGAGGATGCTTATTTAATTTAAAAGTATAGGATCACAAGTGGTAATGCATTGAGGATTAAGTTGTTAGATTTCCATAAGTGGTTCAGCAATTAATGCAGGAAAGTTTAGCTGGGTCTACGATAAGGAATATTCAAAATTCATAGAAAATGTCAGGTATGTCACAGGAAAATTTCGATGACATGTGGTTGCTGGTCCATTATTTCATGGCGCGGTCCCGATATATTAGGGAGGTCGCCCCTTATTTATAGAGTGTGGTACTCTGGAGACATGAAATTTTCTAGTTTTTCCTGATTTTCTATAAGCCATGTATAGAAAAAGTTTCCTAAATTTTCCATTTTCAGTCAATCCTATTTCATCATGAATCATTTAATACTTAATAGTCAAATTTACAAAATCAATTGTTCTAAATTCTATTGAATAATTACATGTTAACTAAGAGATGATCATGCATAGTGTCATACAATTAATCATAGTGTATCAAGGTGCATGCAAACAAGTGTTTAGGATGATAAAAATGAAATGATCATCCAAGGCAAGTTATTTTTCCCGTACTACGTACTAAGTTATCACTAAATAATATAAGTTTAAGTACTTATGCTTTAGAAATTAGTAAATAATATAATTAATAATGTCACAAAGCAAATTTCCATATTGCTCACTTCTTCATATTTCTCCATAAGTTTCTAAGGCCTTTCCCGATTGACCTTAATCCACCACGGTGCTCATCTCGAATCTGAACTTGACGGTTGATGATTTCGGTTTGACGGGTGTAAAAGGTTCCAAGTGAGGGTCAATGTTAGGTGGGTTTTGAAAAACTTAAGGAACTTCATTTGTTAAGGAATTGACATAACGAATGGGGGAAGGAGTGCTTGCACGCGAGGTCCCTCTTGCATTTCCATCATCATCATCTTTAAGGGGGATGAGAGGAGGGATGGTTGGTCAAAGGCGGAAGAAGAAGAAGTGGAGTGACGACCTCTTCTCGTGCCACGATCCTTTCTAGTCTTTCGCTCTTGTTGAGTGGTAAGAGGATTCATGACACGATTGTACAAGATATAGGACTCTTTATACAACTCAGGATTCTTATTCATGATGAATTTAAACAAACGGTTTAATAGCATACCATAGGGTAGAATTAACCTAGATTGTTTAGTGACCCACTCCATTCGTTTCACCATGTAATAGGCGAGATTAAATTTTTCAGAGTTTACAACACAATAAAGCATGTAACAAAGACACGCGGGAACATGGTCCCGATTACCCCTCAGACAGAAGACATTTTCCCGAATAATTTCTTCTAAATATTTTAAAGTAGACACAATTTCACGAGTGAGAATTTGATGATCTTGGACATCAATTTCTTGCTCATAACGGATGCCAGTGACTTGGCCTTCTCGATTAGTTCGAATAAACGAAATGATGTCATCAGGAGAAGGAGGGTTGGTTTGGTATGGACCTTCCGAAGGGACACCATATGCCAACTCATCAAGTGACCATTTGTCAGTATAGACACAAGCACCCTCATAAGGTATGTCAAGAATTTGAGTAAAAATATTCAAGAGAAAGTAAGATCAGAACACACATCATAAATAAATTCTCAACCAGAATTGATGTAGAATTACGATTCGACAAACATTTGACCCTCGTCGAAATAGTTCAATTGAAATTGACTATAAAAATTCAAACGTATGATGCGTGAGGACAAATTGGTCATGTTATCAAGAAAGAAGTAACTCAATACTCGAAAAAAAAAATAAAACAAAGACTCCGAACATAATCGTGGATCAGTAAGAGTCCTCAAAAACCACCTGACCCTCATGAATGTAGCAATTTTCATGGTTTCTTAATATTTCTTTTATAGGTGTACGGTATTCATGTGAAATCATTAGGATATAATGTCTTGTATTCTTATAGTCTTTAGATGATTTGCAAGGCATGATTACCTAAAAGAAGTTAAGTCACATTTTATTATCGGTTCCATTGTATATATTTTTGATGAAATAGTTTTGGGTGTGACTTAAGTAGGGGGTCATAAGGTGGAGTTAATATGATTAATTCGACCTAATATAGAATCCTTTTGGTTTAAGACATAAGATCTTGGTTCTGATTTGGCTCATCCAAAACAGGCGTCAGATTTTCTAATACAAAAATACACATGAATTATGTATCTCGACCTTTGTTCATGAGATCATTATGCATGTGCTTAAAAAAGTTTGTGGGTTGTATTAACAATGCATAACAACAATTTTATTTGATTCCTAACATGAGTGATTTGAAAATAAAATTAGGGTTTTGGTTCGAAATCAATTTTTCGACAAACTTACTAACATATGCAAATCCTATGTCTATGGGAAGCATATTAGTTATACATTGTAACCTAGTAGTCCTAATTGTACAAAATTGAAAGAAAAATAGAAAATCCCCAATTTCAATTTTTGTGTTAATCATGAACCCTAGACTCAAATTAAAAGAAATTAGATGAAATGACTTACAATTAATTATGTTGATGATGTTAGGAATGATTGTAGGTGTTGATTTTATCTTCAATTAGTGTTTTAATGGTTGATTTTGAGTTTTTGGGTTGTTTTGTTCGTTTTCGTCGCCGCAGCAATGACAGGGGTGTTTGGTTTTTGAGTTTAAGAAAATTTTGACTAAGTGTGGAAGATATAAGTTTTTTGTTGGCGGTCCCATATCGATAAGGGGCCCGCCCAAATATGCTTTGGGGCCGCCTGAGATATGGGGGCCGCCCTCAGTGAGGGGTTTTTACACTTTTAAATTTGGACACACATTTACTAGAAAGAATGACTAATTAATTTGCATTTCGCGAATTAAAAATATCCAACTAGCTTCAGATGAAGTAGTTAAATTGTCACGAAGCGGAATGGAACATGGACTAGAATTGAGACAGAAGAAGGAGAAGCGGACTAACATGATTTATGGAATGTGTTCCATCATTCCTAAACCAAGACGTAGATAGTTAAACGATTTACGTTTAAGGGGTTTCGTAAGAATGTCTGCGATGTTGTCGACGGACAACACTTTTTCGATTGAGATATGTCCTTTCTGGACAATATCACGAAGAAAGTGGTGACGAATTTCGATGTGTTTAGTTCGAGAATGTTGCACCGGGTTTTTGCTAAGGTCAATCTCGCCTTTATTGTCGCACATGATCTGGACGTCGTCGAGTCGAACGTCGTGGTCGTTAAGAGCTTGTTTCATCCATAGTTCTTGTTTACATGCCTTTTCGGCGCTTATATATTCGGCTTCGGTAGTGGATATAGCAAGAGCGGGTTGTTTCTTCGAGAACCAAGATTTTAAACAACATCCCACGACCATACAAATACCGCTAGTGCACTTTCAGTCCACATAATCTCCTACATGATCAGAGTCGGCATATACTACTGTTTCTGATATAACTAAAACATGTGATAGTTCTTAGGATCGTTTAAGCTCAGTTTGATTATAACTAATCTAGGATTAACAATAACATTAAACATAACATATGTATAGCGGAATTAACATAAGAACAATGATATTGTAACAAGATTTCTTCATTATCACTCCAAGCCCCAATTATATTTGATCAGAATATAACGGTTACAACTAATCTGTAACAGGATCAATAACACATTGACCTTGGGGCTAAACTTCTAGGCGTCTACAATGAGACTCACGCCTACACACACACACCTTTAGTCGACTACATTTTTTGTGCACACCTAAACTACACGCCTGGAACCTCCTTTTATAACATAAGGAGTCTAAGACTTACAAAGGAAGATAAACATTAGACAACTAAATCATTTAAACATTAAGGAATATCTTTTGTTATCTTTATCTTCTTAAGGAGATCTTCCAGAATCTTTATCTTTTGTAGAATTCCATCTACCCAACTGATGACGTATAGTCCAACCTCGGGTCATGAACCCGACCCGCGAATAGTACTTATACCCAGGCCCATAATGAATGGGGATGTGGTTATCTAATGGTGTATTGTACCTTACCACTATGATTCACTTTAAACCTGCTTTTTATAATAAAATAAAATCTATTTTTAAAGATCATTTTATACCCAGTTTTTCTCCAAACACCAACATAATACTTCCAAATGGTTTTTATAATTAGACATCAATTATAAAATATGTTACTCAAACGAAAGGACACTATAATACCAAAAGGGAATCGTAAAACACAATACAAACCTAAACACATTCTATTGTTTAAAAACTGAAAGAAAATAACAGGAAACATATACTTCAAAGAAATCTAAAGAAACTATTCTGACATTCTATACGCCGTATCCATCAAGGAAGATACGGTGTATATGTGCCTACACTTCATAAGAAACCACGAAGAACTAAAGACCTATACGCCATATAAAAAAGACTTCCATACGCAGTATACAAGATATAGTATATGAAGATTTTGGAAGATATTGAACGTGGTCCCTACTCCAAGAAACTTCTAATACGCCGTATTGACTTCAACCAATACATCGTATTGACCAAATTCCAGACAATATTAATAGAAAACCTAAAAACGAGTTTTAGGTGTGCTTGATCATATTTTCGATACCCTAATCATAAAAGTCCATTTTGAGAAGAAAAGAAGAGTAGAAGAGGTCAAGCAAAGCTACTATTTCCATAGGAAACACCTTGTAATCTCCTACACTATAGTAATCATTCGATTTTTGGTATCATTCGTTTAACTCGGTTAGTTTACCTTGGTTGAATTATTATTCCTGTATTGATTACAATGATTTAGGGCTAATACCCTTGGGTATTAGCCATGATTATGAAGATTTAAATGTTTGGTTTGTTTACATCGACTTCTTACTTTATCGTTAATTGCTTGATTATGTTTATTAGTTCATACTTGTTTACGTGCTTTCGTATGCGACCTATCATTCAACTGGATCTAGTGATACCGACCAAGTTAGCTACATGCCGGGATGTATCTCCATATAGTGATTTATATATCTAGAATAATAGGATCATAAATAATGCCCTATCTTTACCATTGGTTTATGTGAACAAGTTGGACTAGCAGGTGACCTGAGATCAACAAATAACGTATTGATTTCTTTGGTAAAGACTTGGACAGTAGACTACTAGAATATAAATTGCCATTAAACAGTAAGTGAGTATAGTCTCCATGAGCCAGGGTTTAATAAAATCACCCTTACTAATCTCCTAAGATTGATTATAATCAGCAAATAGCGTGCTTTATGCGGATGCGTTTAATTGCGACAGAATTCTACGTGTCTAGGTTTTAGGAAGAAGTACCGCCTAAATCTTGGAATGATATGCCGCCTTGAGATAAGCACTCATTGCATTAAATAAGCAAACCAGTGTTTTAGTTGGATTAATCATGGTTAATACAATTTTCTTATATTTGGCTAGACCGCTCTTCTATCTTTTGTCTATCTGGTTGCGTGTGTTACTGTGTCTTAAATTGATCTAAGTTACAACAAAACCTGTGCCGGTCTCTCAGACTGAAAACCCCCCTTATCCATTAGAATTAGGTTTAACATAGATTATAATTAACATAGTTTGAATTGTCACACCCCGCCAAGGCAGAAACGTGAGGCGCGACGAGAGAGGGAATCATCACAACACATTGGCGTCTATATAGAGAAACTAAAACATGCATAAAATACAAGGTATAGACACACAGTGTCATGAAAATACCCAAACACATCAATAAAATCCAAAAGGCGTCTGACATTAAAATGAAGGCAGTTCATGTCAATGTCATGACATGCAAACATTCATACATCCTAACAAAGCAAAAAAATAACATTCATCATCCAAAACAAATAACGAAATCTAGATAACTAAACTTCGCCAGCTACCTACGGTCTATCTAGCCACTTTTCCTAACTTTAATCTCATCCTGTTGAATACCTGAAAATGATGCTTATATGTCAACACAATGGTTGGTGAGAAACATAGGTTTTCAGACACACGTATCCAATCAATTTCCCAAAACGATTTATCCAATTTCTGTGATTATAAAACAATACATTTTGCATGACAATTATGCTAACTAACATACAAGCTAACAGGTAATTCAATCCAATCCTATCAACCCAACAAATCATATACTGGGTAGGCGTACCCATCTGATCCCTCATAACCAACACTGAGTAGGCGTACTTATCCGATCCCTCAGACACCAAGCAGACGACCTAAATCGCTCTTGGATCATACCAAATCCTTTTCCCTCTAGCTCAGGCCATGGATACCCGCAAGTAACCCTCCTGACTTAGTCCACACATCAATATCACATCACATAACATCTAACATATAACGCATATTAGTCACATAATAGTCCATGCATTTACACTAACACATAGCCACAGAAATTTAAAACTCATTTCAACACTTGCATCATTTCCATCCCAAGTTTAAAGCACAATATAAAGTGGGACTTTGTAACTCACCTGAATGCTCAAAACGTAGCTTCTAATTCCTATCACGCAACTATACAAATAAATAAACACAGTTACATGCGACCAAGCTAAAAGCTCTAGTCCATGTAACACACATATGATGGATGTTTAAGGGTTTGATTAACCATCATGGGCCACCCCAACACCATTTTACCAACGCGCCAAGCTACAAAGCTCTAAGTCCATGTAACACACATATTGATGGTATGTCTAGGGTTTGATCTTAACCATCATTGGGTCACTCCCGACACTATGCCCAACCATAACCACCCATTAACCATTACACTATTTAACTACAATTTATTCCAGAAATGCATAATTTTATTGTATCATTACTAACTTAAAAATCTTACATTGCTGACCTTCATATACATTCTATGCCAAACACACCTAATTTTATTTATGACTTACTAACACCTTGTGACTTTCTTAAGGTACTCATACCATGTGCATCTTATCCCCAAATAAAACCAACTTCAAAACTGTCCCAAATTCGGTGCTATTGCACACTGAAAATGTATGGGCCCTAATTACCCTACTTAGACACACAATCAGAAGCTATCCTTCTAGGGTTTCTTTATATACATATTGAACCTAATTACTTGTATATTGGATATCTTTATTCTACTTAGTCTATTGTGTTTTACCTTCCTAAACATGACCTGCATTCTGACACCTATTACTGTTTTTGACAATCTTTTCTTGTTACGCCAATATTTAACCATCTTCTAGAACTCCAATGCATTCCAGGCGAGACTTTCCTAGAAAATAGACTATTTTGAACTACAATCTAGGCCACTTTATAATCTCATATCAAAACACGTTTAACTAATAGATATGATCAGTTTGGAACACAACCTTAAATTCTGCTCACTCTAAATCATGTTCTAACCAAACCCTAACTTACACATGGATGATCAAAACTCTAAAACTACCCCTAATCAGTATAACCCATCATTAAACTGTGCAAAATTCATGCTAATTTTTATGTAAACCCTAGATCCATCATAACTTATGTTACATGAATATCATAAACTAGTTAAGATGAACATACTTACCTTGAATGCTAGCACCTAAACAACAATTCTTGAGGGTTCTTGGATCACACAAAAAATTCGGCACTCCTTAGGGTTTTGGGGGTTGAAATCGTAGGCACAAAAGGAGATGGAGAAAATAATTATGAGCTAGGTTTATCTATATATAGTCCTAGGTATCCTTATCCCTTAAGTATTAGAGTTTGACCAAGTTTGGGCTTTCTTAATCCTACCTAATACCCTTCAATCGCCCCCTATCCCACTATATTTATATCTTTTTTAGTTTAATATAATAACTAATTATCTTCATTACCTTAAGTTTTCATAAAAACCTAAGCTAATTTGGGTAAACCTTTTCACATAAACGCAACTTACTTAACTTTCTAAAAATAACTTTTCATTTCACATTTCACTTTCTATATTTTGAAATTCACCATATAAATATTCCAAATTTTCACCATTTTCCACTATATATCATCATTTACATTCTATAAACGCATAACAACAAAAGTCATTCCAAATCTTTAACGGTAACATAGCATGTAAAACTCCATTCCTTTTCCATTAATCAACTACACGTGAATAAATGGAATACTCATCACCAAACATAAATGCATTCAAAATGAGATGATCGTACACCTCAAAATGACATCATGCACCTATTCAAATCATTTAGCACACATATATAACACATAGCATACAAGAAACAACATAAAATTTACTCTTAGGCCATTTCTAAAGGTACACATAACTCTGAATTAAATCACGGGTGTTGCGCGCGCTTGAATAAGAAAGTTCTTGAATCTACTAAAGCTTACACCAAAAATTATATCAATCTTACTAAGCTCATCACCCTGGTGAAGACTTTTGATTTCTCTGGTCTCAAGTCTATTGTTGAATCTCTGAAAGCTGTTATGGATGCTCAAAAATGATCATTTGGTCACATGGGCTAAGTCATCTACCAACCTGTATTGGAGTGTTGGTCCTGAGTGGTAAGGTTAACTATGAACCAAGATTGAACAACATCCAACTATGCTCCAAAAATGACATCTCCTCACTCAAAGGACACCCCTGAAATCAAGAATAATGATGACTGAGATTTTACTAGTGCCTTTAACAGGACAGACCCTACTCTCCTCAAGAGATGTCGCCCAGCACAACAACACTTACTATCATTGTAAGGTCCCAACAACTGTTGGGGAAGAATTTTGCCTCAATTTATCAACCAGCTGCCACCGAAAACCTAATAATCACACACTTAAGAGGGAGAAAGCTGACTATGGATACTGAAAGAAATGCAGTTAAGAAAGAAACTCAACCTAAAAAGCCCGAGAATGAGACACACTCAAGGAACAAGAACTTTGCAAGAGCAACTAAGCATTCCAATCTCAATAGTCGGACCAATAGACTAGGCGCTGATCCCCCGAACCTCAAACAAGATAGATCCCTTCAATAATTAAGCTCATTGCTACTATCCTGTAAGTACCATTCGCAAACCTCAAACTCAGCTCATTGGTCTAAGTGAGATGACATGTACTTCCAACGCATCCTCAAACCTAAAGATACTCAAGCTACTCTAAGGATTGACAAAGGAAAAAGGGATAGTCATTAATGATACTGAATCTCCAAAGAAGCTTGTTAAAGCCTCAATTGTTGTTCATCCTAATCCTGATGAAGCAGTTCGAGTACCATTCAGAAAATTCCCGAAAGTTACTACCATTCACTAGTGATTAAATTTTTAAGCTCACTTGGACAAGAAAGAAAATAAAAAAAAGCTGACTAGGAACAAAGCTATTGCAATGGACCAAGCCTGAGTTGAGATCAGGTGTACATGAAGAAGCCTCAAAAGTAAGAATTGATCCTAAGATTCTTGAAAGCGCAAAAGGTGGTCAAGAGTTCAAGAAGATTCAAGATGCTGAGATCAAAGTCTTGAATAGAGAACATTCTCAAAAAATTAAGAAATCAATGTAGCTCAGAAAAAAAAGGATTAATCAGTACATATGGACCACCAGCAGACTTAAGCATAAACCTATCACTGATGTCAAAATTCACCCAAACACATATCTTGCAATGCTCACAGTTTATAAAGGCACTAATAGAAGGAACTTTGAAGTTCATAACCCTTTTAAGTTTGGTGACTTTAAGGTTACTAAATTGGATGAACTAGGTCCTATCATTCAGAAAAAAGAAGAACAAGATTGTTAGTGATTTGATGACATCCCTGGCGAAGAGATATGAAAGACTAAAGAAAATCCCTAAAGAACTTGGAATTCATTTAGCTCTTCCTGTCCCTGCCCCTGAACAAGCTTCCTCTCAACTCTCAGGAAAAAAAGGAAAATCATGGAATTAGAGCCTAAGACTCGCATTCCTGGTTGGAATGTACTATAAGTCTTCCTGAGGTTGTTCCATTTGTTAACAAACATGTTGATAGAAGACCTGATTATGGAATTGTTCCTTTATCGATGTCTTTGCGATGAGCCTTTCAAGAATGAGTGACATCCAAAAAGTAATTTTGCGACACCCTACGCCCCTACCCTAACCTTGGTTGATGGCCTTCAACATCTCTACTATATGAATCACCCAAAGGTTTCTGCTTGAAGTTGAGGCGTTCTGAGTGCAAATTCACGCTCTTCCAGACCAAGAGAAGCTGAACCAAAGATAGTGAAGTTGGAAGTGTAGGATACAGACTGACTGAGTGACTTATGTATTGTGTTTTGACTTATCCTAGAGAGCTTCAATAGAATGTAGGAGTTTCTAACACAGTTAATGAAGTACATTTTATTATCCAGTATCCTTTAAATTGCTTCTAAACTCAGTGTAAGATGAAGTTGTAATTACTTACTTTATACTAACAAAAACACCTTAGCTTATATTTATATCCAAATAGGGGAGATTAATTAGGTCCAATTTAGTGCCTAATGATCTTTCACTGGATTTAGAATAATAAAATATCCTAAGTGTTTAGATATCCCTTAACATTCCAAGGATCACTGATGAACTTCACTTAGTGCGTTGGCCTTCCAGAGCCGAACTTGAGAGTCTACAAGTAAAGACTCAACCATTCAGTTGAGGTTTCCAGTGAACGAAGTCCCCTGAGCCAAACGAACCAAGGTGATGGGTTTCAAGTTAGTATGTGGCAATAAGACATCACTGAGCCCCATACGATCTCCACAACATGAAGACCCTGTAGACAAAGTGCCCTAAAGAATAGGCGGGATAGTTTAAAATGGATAAGGTCCAAAGACTTACCACCTGTAAAGGAGTCTTCAAACTTCCATAATAGGGTATGAATACAAGGCAGTGTCATCACCTGACCTTAGAGAATTTGTAGTTTCGTACCCATACTTACATATTAGAATTGTAATAGAGAAAACCTGTAAAATATGTATTGGTCAATCAACTTTGGATCTACGAGCCGCTACTTATCACACACTATGGTATGACCCTACCTAAGCGTAGTATAACACTCAAAAGCCTTCAAACATTACTAGGTGTAAGTTTGTGCATTCAAAGTACTATCATTCACAAACACCTACTCCTCTAAATCAACTAAGTCTCTGCGCAAGCTTAATTTGTTAGCATAGTTGTCATCTTTGCATAACACTTTAAGTTATGAAAAGTTGTTAGTGAGGAGATCACACACACACATTGTCATTCATCCCCTATTGTTGTTCGCATAACAATGGGTAATGTTCTTATAAATTATATAAGAATTAAACGTTGAAAAGTTTTGAGTCTCTTTACTTACTGTATATATTTTTATTGCAAAACTTTTCATAACAACACACTACTTTACTTTACTTTCAAGCTATGAGTTAATTAATCTTAACTTTCTAGTTATTAGGTTACTAACTCAAAGAGAATAACAATGTCAACCAACCTTTAACAAGCAACATCCTTGATAAATGTTCATCATGATCTTATTCTCCACTGAACATCAGAATAAAAAAAAAAAACTAAACACAAGGACAAAAGACTAGAATTAAATCAAACAAACATTTCTTCAAAAACCTCTTTTATTTAGCCGCCCATATTTTTGCCCTGATCAAAAAATAGGCATGTAAAGGCAACCCAAAGAAATACTAACCCTATGAGTTTTTATCTAGGGCGAGCAGTTTTGGTTTGTTTGCTAAAACCAAAACGAACCGATATATACGTTTATTCTACTTAGAAACTGGTATGGGCTTAAATTATCATAACTTTTGCCTATAAAAACGTCCTAAAATACCAAAATAATGCCGCCCGCGCCATATAATATATGCGTGTTTTGTGATTTATGCTGTGCAGGTAACGGATATTCACTAAAGGACAAAAATGAAGCCAAAACGAACAAAACCGAGCACGAGATTGGAAAGAGCGTGCAAAAGTCAAAGTCATGGTCAACAAAAGTCAAAATCAACAAGTCAAATGTTAAAGTCAAAGCCGAAACAGAAGAAATACTTAATGGGCAACCCACACCCATCTAATGACAGGGCAATCCCCCTATAAGACTATTACGTAACAAGACCTTAGACTAAATTGGAAAGCAAAGGCTCAAACCTTTAAAAAAGGACCAACACACAAACTGGCCCCCTTCCTCCTTTAACTGCCAAAACAAACACCCCTTAAACATCCTTTATTAGATCATCGTTAAGTGTTTTACACTCTTTGGTGCGCTTTACACCATTTGCAACCGTTTATCCAAAAGGACTCAACACATGCCAGGCCTTACCAAACACTATAGTCGAAAAACACCATTACCCATTCAACCCAAATCAAAATTTCTCCGCCAAGATACTGTTTTACTTCCCCAAAACGTGTTACCACTCGCAACCCTAAAAACCATAAACTTCCCTCTCTCAACCTTAAACCCCACTATTACATAAAAACAACAACCATGTTGGCAATCCTAAACAACCATAATCAGTCTAAGATAGAAGACAAAGACAAACTTCAAAGGTTTGAGGATCAAGAACTTGAAACACTCTAGATTGAAGGCTGAGATTAGATTTTCGACTTACTCTCACACATCAAACACAAGAAAAGAAATGACCTTTCCCATTTGTCCTCAGAGGAAGAAACCCAAGTCTTTTTAATCTCATACTTAAGCTGTTAACTTAAGCACTATAAGTTTTTCAATAACTTATAGTGTTTAAGCCTTTTTACCAAAAATCACTCAAAAAAGCTAAAAATGGATGATAAGCCAAACCTGGATGGGCTTATGGGTTTCACTAGCTTGTCTTTGACAAGCTAGAGCTTGTAGATCAGCTTATTGTAAGCTTATTTTCCGTGTTTTGAGCAAGGGCTTTGTAAGTTTACTATTTTCAGCACTTTTGCTAAAAACTGCTTATTGCTTATTTTTTTCCTCATCAAAAGGAGACGTATAATATTCTTGATCTTTCTGTTTGACATATGTCTTATTATTGTGTTTTGATTATGTATCATGCTTGTCCTCTAGTTTAGTATTGCTTATTTTCAAGTCTTAGCCTAAAACAGTCAAAAATCCAAAAATATAGCGTAGCTTTATTACTTATTGATTGTTCTATTTCTATGTTTAAAAATGCTCATATAGGTGCAATATTTAGCTTAAAAAAGTATCTGGTCAACTTGAAGTTGGGTCTTAAACTTAAATTTAGAAGTTAAAAAAAAATGCTTTTAAGTTTATAAAGGGAGTGATTGGCTAGAACAGTACTTTACCCACGGTCGTACCGAGTTTAATACACCCTTGGACCCATTTGTGAACTTTGTTTATCAATCTAATAGGCTTTTAATCTGTTTGTTGTCGTTGTTTAAGGTTAAAATTAGGTTTTGAGGTTTTTAGAACATAAAACAGAGTCATGAATCGTGGCTTTAAAGTCTCATCAAACTTGCTTATTTCTAGTCCTTTTGCTTAAAGGTGTCCTAAGGCTTTATGTCAACCTTGTTTTAAGTTTAAAATGCAGTAAATTAGATTTAGTTTTGTATTGCATGTGTCAATTGTGTTTAAGTTTAAATTCTGTCAAATCTTTAAGTCTCATTTTCTAAGTTTAAAAGTCAAATTTTAATAGCAATTTATAATTAATAAAGTAGGTTTTAGCGCTTTTGAAATGTTCTAGCATAAGAGTTATAGTAATAGATTTTTATCTTTTGAGATCAGTTTTAAGTCTATAATCATTGTTTGCTAGCTTAAAATTAGGCATGGTACTTTGCCTTTTGTCTTTACAAAAACTGAAAAAACTCACATATCAACTGATGTAAGTACTTTCTTTCTCATTTGGCTTTTTCATGGCCTATTCTGAGTTGTCAAAATCTTTTTCTTTGTTGATTTATTAGCTTATATGGACAAACTGATTTGTCATATAAGTCATTTGACCCATAAGGATAGCTTAAGGCCCTTTAAAAATTAGCTATTAAAAGTCCCCCGTAGGTTGTTTTAAGTAGTTTTTAGGCCAAAAATTGCTTATTTAAATTTTCTGAGCGTTATGGCTATTTGGATATTGCTAAATTTGTTTCGGATTGCTTAGTATTGTTAGGTTTAGATTCTTGGTAGCTTTATTTGACATTGTAGTTTAAAGCATTAATAAGGCTATATTTGCAAATTTGATTTACATTAAGGGATTTAAAGCCCAAAATGCAACCTGTCTTTTGTGCTTTTTACTAGTTATTTTAGCTTTAAATTCTAGGTTTAATTATTGCTTTATAGGATTTATCTTAAGCCTTTATTCTTTGTTAGCGTTTATTTGCCTAATTTCCTTATCAGATTAGGTCTAAAAAAGCAAGCACTTAGCCTTTTAGACTTAAGTTAAAAACAAGCCTAACTGGCACTTATAATGCTTATTTCACAGCTAGTTAGGTTTTATAAAAAGTACTTTTACAAAAGTTGCTTATTTTTAGGTCATAAAGAAATTTTCATAAATAAAAAAACGAGGGAAATTGGGAAGTCATGGGTGATCAAGGCTCGAACCCGTGACCTCCACAACCTCAACCCCGTTTTTAACACACACCCCCACTACCAAGAATACTCTGCCCTTTGGACTTTTACGTCATAACCTCACACCACTTTTCTTTTATACACATTTTCTCCCTTTAAGCTTAACAGCCCATTTTAGCTTATTAACAGCTTATTTCAATAAGCTGTTGACCCCGTTTTATTTTTTTTAGGTTTAGCATAGTGCATAAGTACTTTTCACAAATTTTTTAGAATTTTCCAAATTAGTTTAGTATTTTTTATTAATTTTTTAGATTAAATCCGTTTTTAATTCATAATAAATAATATAAAAGTCAAAAAAATATAATTTTTTTTAATTTTCTTTTATCATTTAGATTTAGTAAAAATTTTAAATTCTTTCATTTGTAGGGTTAAAATTTTAGAATTTGGTTTTTTAAAGAACGGATTAGGAGCCCGTAACCTTTTTTCGTGTTTTAGCCTTAATTGCTTTCGTTTTTAGCTTGCCTTTACTTATTTTTGCTTTTTAGTTGTAGAAATAGGAAACCAAATCATATATTGATCTTTCAAGCACGCGATCACAAACTTAATCACGATTTTCAAATTCGCACCTCGTCGGGAAACGACCCGGGAAGGTTTTTTGGGACTTTTACTTTGGGTAAAAGTAAATATCTCTTAAAAGCCACATGGAATACTTACTCTCTCTATTTAATTGATATTATCCAATTATATATTTATATATACTAAAGGATTGTAATTAATTTTTGGCGCCGCTGCCGGGGAGGTTTTGAGACGAAAATTGAATTGAAGTTTGTTGTGTTTGAAGACCCTTCCCCGTGAAGTTTTTGTTGACTTTGTGAATATTTTTTATATTATATAAGCCAAAAAAATCAAATACTTTTTCTAAAGTATTCACAAAATCCGAAAAAATTAAAAAAACCAACAAAACAAATCGTGTTGTTAATTGTTATAATCGGCTCACCTTTGAATTACAAACTATAATCAGTAGGCGCAAGGAGCGCTCTGACCAAGAACATCGCCAAAAAGGAAAACCTTTTAAATCGCTTCGGCGTGCAAAATTCTTCCGCTCTCCTATGTGCATAATTTAAGAGCACCGTGGACTTTTAACTTCCTGTTAGCAAAATTATTAATGGTTTTTCCATAATCGACTTG
The DNA here is from genome assembly GCA_026074375.1 of Tanacetum coccineum. Lineage (NCBI taxonomy): Eukaryota > Viridiplantae > Streptophyta > Magnoliopsida > Asterales > Asteraceae > Tanacetum > Tanacetum coccineum. The sequence continues at coordinate 28,426 of BQNB010000496.1, read as the reverse complement.
CACCGCACTATAATCGTTCTCAACCACCATTAGTAACCCGATCCCCTCCCAACAAAACAACAAGTCCCACCGACTTTTGTTGAACCCTTTGATCTTGAAGAACCAATTAATAATACCATTGAAAACCAAAATCAAAATCAAAATCATCAAGATCCTCCCGTAGTTACGATGGCCGATCAACGTACTATGGCACAATTGCTCCAAGCTCCCACCGAGGGATACGAGGATGCAATCGTTGTTCCCGCAGGCATCACCCGCGGACAACTTTGACTTAAAACATGGATTGCTCACGTCTTGTACAAAAATAAACATTTTTCGACATGATAAAGAGAGATCCTCATCTCACCATTCGATATTTCAACAAATCGCACACCTCTTCTTAACGTTGAAGTTCCCAAACATTCTGAATACGTCGATTAAGCTTATGCTTTTTCCATTTTCCCTCGAGGGGGCCGCCCGGATTTGGCTCGAAAAAGAACCCCCTCGATCGATTCTTACTTGGGATGATCTTGTTTTAAAGTTTATCAACCAATTTTTCCCTCCCTCCAAAACAACAAATCTTCGAAATGAAATCACCAATTTCCAACAACGTTTTGATGAATCTTTTAATGAGACATGGGACCAATTCAAGGATCTCCTTGGCATGCCCACAGTCATGGTTTCTCGGAATTACAAATCAACTCTATACATTTCTACAATGCTTTGAACTCGAAAGACCAAGATTCGTTGAAGTTCCGCGCGAGTGGTAATTTTTTTGGACAAAAGTCCCTCCCGAGATTGCTAGCCTCATCAAGAGCAAATCTAAAGTTTCGTTATTCACGAAGCTAAGCGATTGTTGCCAAGTAGTACGAGCTCTTTAACCCCGGTTTTCACCCGATGTTTCTCACAAACTTAAAGAAAAGATGGTGAACGCCTTGCTTCTAGATAAGAAAAACAATCCAAGCTACCCCTACCTAAAAGTGGACGAGGAAAGAGTTAGTAAACTTTAGTGTGGCTCATTCTTACCGTAATTGTTCACCACCGATGCATGTTTATCGTGACAGATATTCAAGAATACATTTCTCCAAGCCTACCGCGGTATAACTACAACCAAGACATAACCGGTTATCGTCCCCTCGATTGAATTGCAAACAAATTCAACCTCCAGTTTTTCCTCCCGTTCAAAACAATCAAAGAAATAATCAAAACCGTTACAATCAAAACTGGGGGAATAATTACAACCAAGGTCCAGTTTATCAGTCCCCGGCTTACCAAGCTCTGGCTTACCAAGCTCCGGGTGTGTCAAAGGATGACTTTCAAAACTGACACTCAAAGCTCAATGATGCGTTCTGCAAAACATATGCAAAACCAAAACCAAAACATGCAAAACCAAATGACCAATTTAACTGGACATGCTTACCAAATTCATGAATACCAATACCGCCTCTATTCTGGGCTTGGGTTCTCTACCTACAACACTGTGGCTAACCGAAACAAAGTAAGAAAACCCAAAAAGTTACTTAAAAGAAAACACACCCTAAGTGGTGTTTCTATGATGGGCCACAATTCCACCTCACGCCTGTCTACTCTTCCTAAGGATGTGGAGACACGAACCCAGGTGATAAAGGGATACTGTGTACAACCTGAGCACCGAAAACATCCAACCTCCGGTGGCCCAAACTCAAACTCAAATTGATGAACCCTCTTGTTGCTAACCAAAGGCTAACCGACCAGATACCTTAATCCTCAAGAGGATTAACAAGGAGAAGCTCCGTGAAAAAGACGATCTTTTAGCTTTGAAATTTATGGAAATTTTAGGAATCTCCATTTCGAGCTTAGTTTCGCGGATGCTCTCCTACACATGCCTAACTTTGCACCAATGTTTAGAAAGCTTCTCAATAACAAAGATAAGATAATTCAGGAATCTATACCAAGACACTGATTGGTGAATGAAAATTGCTCGGACGGTATCCCTCAACAAAAGTTATCCCGAATAACTGGAGACCCCGGTAGATTTCTTATACCATGTGATTTTCCGGAGATGGATGAATGCTTAGCCTTAGCCGATCTTGGTGCAAGCATCAACCTAATGCCTCGTCTCATAGGAAAGAGCTAAATCTACCAGGATCTGCTACCAACACCCGAATGATACTCGAACACTGCGCGATTGAACGATTTCTACTCCAACCGGTATTGTCGAGGATGTTTTCATGAAAGTTGGAACATTTTTCATTCTGGCCGACTTTGTAGTCGTTGATTATATTGCCGATCCTCGGGTTCCTTTGATTCTTGGGAGACCTTTCTTGAGGACGGCACGAGCTTTGATTGATTGTTTACAGTGAACAAATGACCCTTCGACATGATGAAACCATTCACATAACATTTCAAAGTCGTTGATACTAAGACATTCACCTATTAATACTATTGAATCGGTTAACCGAGTCGATGTTATCGACGCAACTTGTGAGGAGTTTGCTCAAGAAGTACTTAGATTTTTGAACATTTCCAAGAGTGGCAATCCCACCCCAGCTTTGGAACCAATCCTTTCTACTTCTCACTCGCCACCCCTTCTTACTCTTTGAGGGAGGTGACTTCATTTGGAAGAGATCCAGGAGCTTGTCTTACTTAGCAAATCAATTCCACACCCGAATTAATGAGATGCCCGACTTTTTCGATTCCAAAAGAAGACCTTCTACACCTTACAGATTGCTTATACTCTGACTCCCATCTTCACCCTCACCTCTGAAAGAACAAAAAAATATAAGGAACTTGAGACCGTGAAACCTGTCTCAGGATGAAACTCCCCGAAGCTTGATCTCAAATACTTACCACCTCATCTTGAGTACGTGTTTTTGGAGGGTACCGATAAATTACCCGTCATAATCGCTAAAGACTTAAAAGATGAGGACAAGACCGCTCTTATTAAGGTTCTTAGATCACGATTCAAATATGAAGGGTAATAAGATTCTGAAGTTTTGTACTCATAAGATTTTGATGGAAGATAATGTTAAACCCACGGTCCAACATCAAAGACGGGTTAACCCAAAAATTCACGAGGTTATCAAAAAGGAAGTTATCAAACTCCTTGATGCCGGATTAATTTATCCCATCTCTGATAGCCCGCGTTGGTTTGCACCCGTCCCTAAATTGTGTCCCAAGAAAGGTGGTATAACGTAATTGAAAATTGATAATGAATTGATACCTACTATTCATTAGTTACGGATGGCGTGTATGCAATGACTACCAAAATTAAATGAACCAAACCCGTAAAGATCAATTTTCCCATTACCGTTTAGGGACCAATGCTGAGGTAGACTCGCGAGAAACGAATATTATTTTTTTCTAGATGGTTTCTCGGTACTTTTAAATACCAATTGACCCGAAGAGACCAAGAGAAGACCAACATATCAACTTTAGCCCTTATATAACTTGCCTACCATCCATGCCTTGTTGGCTATGTTATCTCCGGTATGTCCTAAGGTGCATGATGGCTATTTTTCCACGATAGATTCGAGGATACAATGGAGGTCTTACATGGATGATTTCTCGGTTCTTTGTGGATTCTTTCTCCTCATGCCTCTCCCATCTAACAAATATGCGGCTCAAACGGTTGAATACACTAATTTTAGTTCTAAACTGGGAAGAGAATGCCATTTTATGGTAAAAGAAGGCATTGTTCTAGGACATAAAATTTCAAAGTTCGGGATTGAGGTCGACAAAGCTAAAGTTGATGTTATAGCTAAACTCCCTCATCCGACTTCCGTTAAAGGCATTCGAAGTTTTTTAGATCATGCCGGGTTTTATCGTAGATTTATTCAAGATTTTTCTAAGATCTCCCGGATAATGACTCATCTTTTGGAAAAAGATACCCCTTTCTTCTTCTCTAAAGAGTGTATCAAAGCATTTAATACACTTAAGAAGAAATTAACCGAATCACCAATTTTAGTTGCCCCCGATTGGGACCTACCGTTTGAAATTATGTGTGATGCTAGTGATTACGCGGGCTAGGCTTGGACCATCTCTTTGGCAACACGAACCAAATATTTTTTTTCAATCGATACACTAGCAGCAAGACTATGACCGACGTCAAGCTCATTATACAACTACAGGAAAAAGAGCATTTTAGCCGTAGTGTAATGCTTTCGTGAAGATTACTCGGACCATAACTTGTCATGTTGAAAACAATTATGACTATCAAGGAACACTCGTGCTCCTTAAGTATCATCTCACTCTACATATATGCTAAACCAAGAAGCTCGTATTATGACATTAGCCTTCGACATGAAGGTAAGAACTGCTTCGTTGGATTCTCCTACTCCAAGAATTTGATGTCATTATCCGTGATAAAAAAGGAGCGGAGAATCTAGCGGCCGACCACTTGTCTAGATTAGAGAACCCCCACCAAAGTGAGCTCGAGAAAAAGGAAATTACGGAAACATTTCCTCTCAAGACACTTGGTATGGTGACTTTTCGTGGTGATGCTAGTACCCCATGGTTTGCCGACTTTGCAAATTACCATGCGGGGAATTTTGTTGTGAAAGGGATGTCGTCCCAACAAAAGAAGAAATTTTCAAAAGACATTAAGCATTATTTTTGGGACGACCCCTACTTATTTAAAGTGTGTGCGGATCAAGTGATTCGGTGTGTTTTTGGCCAAGAAGCCCATGATATCCTCATGGCTTGCCACGATGGTCCCACCGGGTGGACATCACGGTGCCAACTACACCGCTAAAAAAGTCTTTGATTCGGGATTTTATTGGTCCTTACGTTTGCACCCAAGATTGTACCTACCGCGTAATCCACTAGCATCACACATAATTTCAAAACGGTAGGTCCCAATCGGGGTAACTAAAATTGTGATTCAGGTAAATTTCTACTTAAGTGTAAAAGAATGCTTGATACACTCTTGTAGAGAAAGAATAAAGGGTATCTTTTTTTCCAAAAGATGAGTCCATTATCCGGAGATCTTAGAAAATCTTGACTAAATCCCTAACGATAAACCCGAGCAGGATCTAAAAAACTTCTTAATGTCCTTTAACGGAAGTCGGATGAGGGAGTTATATGCTATAAAACATCACTTTAACTTGTCGACCTCACTCCCGAACTTTGAATTTTATGTCCTAGAACATTGCCTTCTTTTACATAAAATGCATTTCCTCCCAGTTTACTACAGAACTAAATTAGTGTCTTCTATCACCGTTTTGAGCATTTTGTCTAAAGGCAAGAGGCAAGAGAAAGAATCCCCAAAGACCGAGAAATCATCCATGAAGACCTCCATTGTTTCCTCGATCATATCGTGGAAAATAGCCATCATGCACCTTTGGAACATACCCGGAGCATTACATAAGCCAAAAGGCATGCGTTGGTAGGCAAAAGTTCTATAAGGGCAAGTGAATGTGGTCTTCTCTTGTCCTTCGGTCAAATTGGTATTTTTAAAAGTAACCCGAAAACCATTGCGAGCGTGCAAACAATCAGTATTTCAGTTTCCCGCGAGTCTGCTCAAGCATTTGGTCCCATAAACGGTAAGGAAATGATCTTTACGGGTGCATCAATTTAACTTTTGGTATGTCCAATGCATACACGCCATCCCGGAACTAATCGAGTAGGAATCAATTCAATAACAACATTTTCAAATCGGTTTATACACCACCTGACTCTTGGGCAACACAAGGACGTGCGAACCCAACGGGCTTATCAAAGATGAGATAAATTAATCCGGCATCAAGGAGTTTGATAACTTCCTTTTTGATAACCTCGTGAATTTTTGGGTTAACCCGTCTTTGATGTTGGACCGTGGGTTTAACATTATCTTCCATCAAAATCTTATGAGTACAAACTTCAGATCTAACCCTTAATATTGAAATCTTCCAAGCTAATCACCTTTATGGTGATCTAAGACCTTAATAATAGCGGTCTTCGTCCTCACTTTTAAGTCTTAGCGATTAGACGTGTAAAATTCTTATCGATACCCTCCAAAACAACAAACTACTCAAAAGAGGTGGTAAGTATTTGAGCTCAAGCTCGGGGAGTTCATCACTAGAAGGTTCAACGTCTCAGTTTCCTTAAATTTTTGTTCCTTTCAAGTGAGGTGAAGATGGGGCAGAATAAGCAATCGTTTCCAAGGTGAGCAAGGCGTCTTTTGGATCGAAGTCGGCAATCATTAATTCCATGGGTGGAAAATTGATTGATAGTAAGTACAAACGTCGATCTCTCCAAAACTGAAGTCACCTCCCTCAAAGGAGTAAGAGAGGGGGAGAAGCTAGAAAGGATTGGTTTTCCAAAGCTGTAGGGTGGGATTGCCCACCTTCAAATGTCATCAAAAAGTCTAAGTACTCTTCTCTTGAGCAAACTCCTCACAAGTTGCGTCGATAACATCGACTCGGTTAACCGATTCAATAGTATTGTAGGAGAATGTCTTAGTATCACCTAGACTTTGAGAATTTATGGATTGGCGTCCATCTAGTCGCAAGGGTCATATGTTCACGAGTAAACATCAATCACAGCTCGTGCCGTCCTGCATAGAAAGGGTCCCAAGAATCAAGGAACCGCGAGGATCGGCAATATAATTAACGACTACAAATTCGGCCAAATGAAAAATGTTCCACTTTCATGAAACATCCTCACAATACAGGTTGGAGCTAGAAATCGTTTCAATAGGCAAGTGTCGAGTATTCATTTCGGAGTTTTTTGGCAAATCCGGAGATAGTAGCTCTTCCATATGGAGAGAGGCATGAGTTAATTCTTCAACCAAATCGGCCATGGCTAAGCATTCATCCATCTCCCGAAAATCACACGGTATAAGAAATCTACCGGGGTCTCAGTTTTTCGGAGAAACTTTTTGAGGATAACCGCCTAGCAATTTTCATTCACCGATGTCTTGATTAAGTCAATTATCTTATCTTTGTTATTGAGAAGCTTTCTAAACATTGGTGCAAATTTGGGCATGTGTAGGAGAGCATCCGCGAAACTAAGCTCGAAATGGAGATTCCTAAAAATTTCCATAAATTTCAAAGCTAAAAGATCGTCGTTTTTCACGGAGCTACTCTTCTGTATAATCCTTGACGATAAGGTAATGTCGTTATAACCATTGGAGCAACAATGGGCTCATCAATTTGAGTTTGAGTTTGGGCCACTGGAGGTTGGATGTTTTCGGTGCTCGGTTGCACAGTATCCTTTATCACCTCGGGTTCGTGTTCCACCACCTTAGGAGAGAAAAGGCGGAGGTGGAACTTGCAGGCCCATCATAAGAAACACACTTAGAGGGTAGTGGATTTCCTTTTAAGTAACTTTATTGGTTACAACATGAGTTGCTAGGAAGAGAACCCGAAGCCCAAAGTAGAGGCGTATTGGGTAATCAGAAATTTGGTAAGCATGTCCGTTAAATTGGTCATTTGGTTTTGCATGTTTTGGTTTTGGTTTTGCATATTTTTCATAACCGCATCATTAGCTTTGATGTAGTTTTGAAAGTCATCCTTTGACACACCCGGAGCTTGGTAAGCCAGAGCTTGGTAAGCCGGGGACTGATAAACTGGACCTTGGTTGTAATTATTCCCCCAGTTTTGATTGTAACGGTTTTGATTATTTCTTTGATTGTTTTGAACAAAGGAAACTGGTAGTTTGAATTTGATTAGCAATCCATCGAGGACAGATATACCGGTTTGTCCTTGTTGAGTTAACCGCTGGAGGCTTGTGAAATGAATTTCTTTAAATGTCCACGATAAACAATGCCATCTGTGGTGAACAATTACTGTAAAAATTAGCCCCACTACAAGTTACATAAACTTTCCTCGACCACTTTTACGGTAGCGGGAGCTTGGGATTGGTTTTTCTTATCAAGAAGCAAGGCTTTCACCATATTTTAAGTTTGGAAACATCGGGTGAAACACCAGGGGTAGAAGAGCTCGTACTCACTTTGGCAACAATCGCTTTGCTTCGTGAATAACGAACTTTAGATTGCTCTTGATGATGGCTAAGCAATCTCGAGGCATTTTGTCCAAAAAATTACCTCCTCGCGCGAATTCAAACGAATCTTGATCATGTAAGAGTTCAAAGCATTGTAGAATGCATCGAATTGATGTAAAATCCGAGCACACAATGATAGGGCATGCCGAAGAGATCCTTGAATTGGTCTCCCGGGGCCTATGAGCATGTATCATTAGAAAATTCATCAAAACGTAGTTTGAATTGGTGATTCATTTCGAAGATTGTTTTTCATTAGAGAGGAGGGAAAAATTAGGTCTGATAAACTTTAAACAAGATCATCCCAAGTAAGAATTGATCGAGGGGGTTCTTTTTCGAGCCATCTCGGGTAGGCCCCTCAAGGAAAATGAAAAAGCATAAGTCTTAATCCCCCCCCCCCGACGTATTCAGAACGTTTGGGAACTTCAACGTAGAAGTGATCTTGTTGAAATATCGACTGTGAGATGAGGATCATCTTTATCATGTCCGAAAAATTTTTATTTGTTACAATAGTGAAGCAAAACCCTGTTTAAGTCAAAGTTGTCCCGGTGATCGCGGAACAACGATTGCATCCTCGCGACCACCGTAGAGCTTGGAGCAATTGTGCCATAGTACGTTGATCGGCCATCGTAACTACGGGAGGATCTTGATGATTTTGATTTTGATTTTGGTTTTCAATGGTATTATTAATTGGTTCTTCAAGATCAAAGGGTTCAACAAAAGTCGGTGGGACTTGTTGGTTGAGGACGTTATCAGTTTGAGACCGAGTGCGCGTAGCACTGATTATGAAAACAATAATATTTTTGGTAACAGAAGTTAAAAGTCCCACGGGTAGCTCCTCTTAAATTATGCACAAAGACGAAGTAATTAGCACGTCCGAACGATTTAAAAGCGTTCTTCCTTTTTGGGCTATGTTCCTAGGATTCAAGCCCTCCTTATTCCCCCTTTAGTTTGTAATTCCAAAGGTGAGCCGATGAATAACAATTAACAACACAGATTTGTTTTGTTGTTTTTATGTTTTTTTGGATTTTGTAAATACTTTAGGAAAATGTATTGATTTTTTTTTTGCTTATTATAAATATAGAAAATATCACCAAACTCAACAAAAACCTTCACTGGGAAGTGGTCATCAAACACAACAAACTTCAATTCAAATTTCATCTCAAAAACCTCCCCCGGCAGCGGCGCCAAAAATTAATTACAATCCTTTAGTATATATAAATATATAATTGGATAATATCAATTAAATAGAGAGAGTAAGTATTCCAAAAGGCTTTTAAGAGATATTTACTTTTACCCAAAGTAAAAGTCCCAAAAAACCTTTCCGGGTCGTTTCCCGACGAGGTGCGAATTTGAAAAAACGTGATAAGTTATTTGTTATCGCGTGTTTAGGTAATCTGAAGAAATATTGATTTGGTTTCCTATTTCTACAACTAAAAGCAAAACAAGTAAGCTAAGCTAAAAACGAAGCAAATTAAGCTAAAACACATAAAAACGTTAACGGGCTCCTAAACCGTTCTTTAAAAACCCAAAAAACTAAAATGTTAAACCCTACAAAAGAAATTTTAATATTAGAAATCCAAAATGATAAAAAGAAAATTTAAAATTATAATTTTTTGACTTTTATAATATTTATTTTATAATTAAAAACGGAAGTTAATCTAAACAGCATATAATAAAAAAATACTAGAACTACTTGAAAATTCTAAAAAATTTGTGAAAAGTACTTTGCACTATGCTAAACCTAAAAAAAATAAAACGGGGTCAACAGCTTATTGAAATAAGCTGTTAATAAGCTAAAATGGGCTGTTAAGCTTAAAGGGAGAAAATGTGTATAAAAGAAAAGTGGTGTGAGGTTATAACGTAAAAGTCCCAAGGGCAGAGTGGTAGTGGGTGTGTGTGTTAAAAACGAGGTTGAGGTTGTGGAGGTCACGGGTTCGAGCCTTGACACCCAATGACTTCCCATTTCCCTCGTTTTTATTATTTTGAAAACTATCACTTCATACCTAAAAATAATCAACTTATAGTAAAAGTACTTTATAAAAACCTCATAATTAAGCTGAAATAAAGCACTTAAAAGTGACAGATAGGCTTGTTTTTAACTAAGTCTAAAAGGCTAAAGTGTTGGCTTTTTTAGACCTAATAAGCTAAGGAATTAGGCAAATAAGCTAACAAAGATTAACAGGCTTAAGACTAAATCTAATAAGCAACTAAACCTAGAAATAAGCTAAAATAACTAAGCTAAAAAGCACAAAAGACAGGTTTTCATTAGGGCTTTAACAAACATAATGCTAAACTCAAATTTGCAAATAAGCTTCTAAAAGCTTAAACTAAAGTCAAATAAGCTACAAGAACTCTAAACCTAACCTAATAAGCAATCCTAAACAAAATTTAAGCAAATCCAAATAGCCATAAGCTCAAAAACATCTCAATCTAAAGCAATTTTGGCTAAAAACTACTAAAACAACCTAAGGGGGGACTTTTAAGCTAATTTTTAAAGGCCTTAAGCTATCCTTATGGGTCAATGACTTATATGAAAATCAAGATTATCCTATAAGCTACATAAATCAGCAAAGAAAAAGCATTTTGAAACTCAGATAGGCCATGAAAAAGCCAAATGAAAAAGCTACTTACACTCAGTATATGCTGAGTTTTTCAAGTTTTTGTAAAGACAAAAGGCAAAGTACATGCCTAATTTTAAGCTAGCAAACAATGATTAAAACTTAAAATAATCTCAAACAGATAAAATCTATACTATAAACTACTTATGCTAGAAATTTCAAAAGCTAAAACCTACTTTAACTAATCTAAAATTGCTATTAAAATTTGACTTTTAAACTTAGAAAATGAGACTTAAAGACTTGACAGAATTTAAACTTAAACACAATTGACACATGCACACTAAAACTAAATCTATTCTACTGCATTTTAAACTTAAACAAGCATGAAATAAAGCCTTAAAACAACCTTTAAGCAAAAGACTAGAAATAAGCAGTTTGAATGAGCTTAAAGCCCACAGATTCCTAATATTATTTCTAAAAACCCAAAACTAATTTTAACCTAAACAAACGACAACAAAACAATAAAAGTCTATTAGATGATAAACAAATTTCACAAATGGATCCAATAGGTTAAAACGTAAACTACGCATGAGGGTAAGTACTGTTCTAGCCAAACACCCCTTTATAAAAAACTATAAAAGCCATTTTTTTTAACTTCATATAATTAAGATTTAAACCCAAACCTTAAGTGCTCCAGATTATTTTTTAAGCTAATATTGCCCTAATGATCATATTTAAGAACATAAACATAGCACAATCAATAAGTAATAGCGAACCGCTACTATTTTTGGATTTTACTGATTTAGGCTCAAACTTGAACACTCACTCTAAACAGAGACAAGCATGAAACAATATCCAAACACAAATAATAAGACATATTAAAACACAAACAAGTAAAATTATAACACTTATGATAGAAAAAAATAAGCCAATAACAGTTTTCGTACAAAAGTGCTGAAAAATAGTAAACTATACAAAAGCCCTTAGCTCAAAAACACGGAAAATAACTTACAATTAAGCTGATCCTACAAGAATATACTGAGTCAATACAAAGCTAGTGAAAGCCCAGAAGACCATCGCTCGGCTTGCTGAATCATGCTTTCTTATGCTATTTCTTGACAGTTATTTTTATTAAAAGGCTTAAAAACACTATAAGATAATGAAAAACAATAGTGGCATAATAATAGCTTAAGTATGAGAAAAAAGACTTGTGGTTCTTCTCTAGACAAATGAAAGGTGGTTTTTGATGTGTGAGATAAGTCGAAAATCATATCTCACCTTCAATCTTGAGAGTTTCTCCAAGTTCCTTTGATCTCAACCTTTGATTTCTTGTCTTCTATCTAGACGAATGAGGTTGTTTAGGATGCCAAATGGATTGTTTAGTTTTATGAATGGGTGTTTAAGGAGAAGAGGGAAGTTTTTGTCTAGGCGGTTTGCAGGGTAACACGTTTGTGGGGAAGAATAAACATTATCCTTGGCGGAAATATTATGATTTGGGTTGAACTAGGGTAATGGTGTTAGACTATGTGTTTTGTTAAGGACGGCATGGTTTATAGTCTCCTTTTGGCGACTAAACGTGGCAAATGGTAAAGGACCACATGTAAACATACTAACGAGATTAGCAAAATGATCGTTAAGGTAGCGTTTGGGTTGTGCAGTTAAAGGGAATTGGGCCATTTTTTGGTGTTGGTCCTTTTTAAAGGATTTGAGCCTTTTACTTCCAATTTTAGTCTAAGTCTTGATAGTAATAGCTTAATGGGATGCCCCAGCCCATTAGATGGGTGTGGGTTGCCCATTAAGTATTTCTTCTGTTTCGGCTTTGACTTTAACATTTGACTTGTTGACTTTGACTTTTGTTGACCATGACTTTGACTTTTGCACGCTCTTTCTAATCCCGTGCTCGATTTTTTCGGTTTTGGCTTCATTTTTGTCCTTAATGAATAATCCGTTACCTTAAGCATAAAATCACAAAACCGCATATATTAGAGAGCGGAGATTTGTTTATTTTGCGCATTTAGGCACGTTTTTATAGGCAAAAGGTATATGTAATTAAGCACATACCAGTTTCTAAAAAGAAAAAACTAAATATCGGTTCGGTTTTGGTTTTAGCAAAAAACCAAACCCTGCTCGCCCCTAGATTAATACAACTCAATATGTACGTAATAACTTTGGGTTTTGGCCCTTGTTACAGCCTCATTTTTTAGAGCAAAAATTATTGTGCGGCATAAGAAGAGGTTTTTGAAGAAAGAGTTTGTTGATTTATTCTAACTTTTTCTGTTTATGGAAAACAATTGACCTTAATCAGGATGTTGCCTTTGTTAAAGGTTGGTTGACATTGTTATTCTCTTTGAGTTAGTAACCTAATAACTAGAAAGTTAAGATTAGTTAACTCATACTTTTGAAAGTAAAGTAAAGTAGTGTGTTGTTATGAAAAGTTTTGCAATAAAAATATATACAGTATAGGTAAAGAGACTCAAAACTCTTAACGTATGTAATTCTTATAACTTTATTAAGACTATACCCATTGTTTGCAAACAACAATGGGGGATTGAATACAATGTTGTTGTGTGACTCCTCAAGAACAACATTTTCATAACTTAAAGTGTTATGCAAAGATGACAACTATGCTAACAAATTAAGCTTGCGCAGAGACTTAGTTAATTTAAGAGGGTAGGTGTTTGTGAAAGATAGTACTTTGAATGCACAAACTTAACCTACTATGTTTACAAGGCTTTTCTATTTATACTACTTAGGTAGGGTCATACCCATATGGGTGATAAGTGCGTGTCCCAAAGTTGATTGACCAATACATATTTTATAGGTTTTCTCTATTACAATTCTAATCTAAGTATGGGACAAACACACTTCTAAGGTCAGTGATGACACTGACCTTAGTATTCATACCCTATTATGGATAGTTTGACTTCAGGTGGATAAGATCTTGGACTTATCCATTTTAAACTATCCCGCCTATTGCTTTTAGGCACTCGTCCTTCAGGGTCGTGTCAGTTGTATGGAACAGACCGTATGGGGCTCCAGTCGAGTCATTGCCCACAACACTTTGAAACCAACAACCTGTGTCTTTGGCTCAGGTACTTCAATTCGACGAGAACCACCTCACTGAATGGTTGAGTCTTTCTTGTAGACTCAAGTTGAGCTCTTGAAGGCAACTCACTAAGTGACTGTTCACTCAGTGACCTTGGAATGTTAAGGGTTATCTAACACTTAGGATATTTTATATTCAAATCCAAGTGAAAGATCATTATGCACTAGAATTGGCCTAATAATCTCCCCTATTTGGATATAAATATAGCCTAAGTGTTTTTTTAGTATAAGTAAGTAATTACAACTTCTTCTTACACTGAGTTTAGAAAGCAATTTAAAGGATACTGATAACTAAAAGTACTTCATTAACTGGTGTTACAAACCCTACCATTCTATTACAAAAGATAAGCAAAACAATACATAAGTACTCAGTCCAGTCTGTATCCTACAACTTCCAACTTCACTCTCTTTGGTTTCAGCTTCTCTTGGTCAGGGTGAATTTCAATCAACTTCCTCAACTCAGCAAATCCTTTGGTTTTTTCATAAGAGAAAGAGATGTTTGCGAGGGCCATCACATAGGTAGGTTATAGGGGAGTGTCAAAATCTACTTTATGATGGTCACTCCATGTCTTATGAAAGGCCTCGAACGCCAACAGACGATCGATAAAGAACATTCCATACTCAGGCCGTCTAACAACATGTTTTTAAACAAATGGAACACCTCAGGAAGACTTCTATTACATTCCAATCCAGGAATGCGAGTCTTAGGCTCTAATTCCATGATTTTCCTTTTTTCCTAAGAGTTGAGAGGAAGCTTGTTCAGGGGCAGGGACAGGAAGAGCTAAATGAATTCCAAGTTCTTTAGGGATTTTCTTTAGTCTTTCATATCTCTTCGCCAGGGATGTCATCAAATCACTAACAATCTGGTTCATCCCACTTTTTCCCTGAAGTTTGGACCATTTTCATCCAATCTAGTAACACTTAAAGTCCCAAACTTATAATGGGTTACTGAACTTCAAAAGTTCCTTTCTATTTAGTGCCTCTTAAAAACTACTGTGACATTCTCAGCAAGATATTGTTTGGTGAATTTTGACATCAGTGATAGGTTTATGCTTAAGTCTGCTGGTGGTCCATATGTACTGATTAATCCTTTTTTTTCTGAGCTACATTGATTTCTTAATTTTTTGAGAATGTTCTCTATTCAGGACTTTGATCTCAGCATCTTGAATCTTCTTGAACTCTTGACCACCTTTTGCACTTTCAAGAATCTTAGGATCAATTCTTACTTTTGAGGCTTCTTCATGTACAACCTTGATCAACTCAGGCTTGTCCATTGCCAATAGCTTTGCTTCCTCAGTAGCTTTTTTTATTTTCTCTTCTTTGTCCAAGTGAGCTTAAATTTCATCACTAGTGAAATGGTATAACTTTCCATGAATTTCAGAAGGTAACTCGAAACTGGCTTCATCAGGATTAGGATGAACAACAATTGAGGCTTTAACAAGCTTCTTTGGAGATTCAGTATCATTAATGACTATCCCTTTTTCCTTTGTCAATCCTTAGAGTAGCTTGAGAACTTTTAGGTTGAGGAGGTGGAGTAATGTCAATCACTAGACCAATGAGCTGAGTTTGAGGTTTGCGAACTGGTACTTCAAGGATAGTATCAATGAGCTTAATTATTGAAGGAGATCTCATCTTTTGAAGTTCAGGATCAGGCCTAGTCAATGGTCTGACTATTGAGATTGGAATTGCCTTAGATGCTCTTGCAAGCTCTTGTTTCTTTTTCTTATTCTCGGGCTTTTTGGTTGATTCTTTCTTAACTGCTTCTTAGTATCCATATCAGCTTTCACCCTTCTTAGTGTGTGAATAGGTTCTTCCGTGCAGTTGTAGGGGCCCAAAAAAAAATTTATTTTTTTCCCCCCAACAGTGTTGAACCTGCAATGATAGTAATGTTGTGTGTTGGGACACTGACTTGAGGGAAGGGTCTGTCCTTTAAAGGCACAGAAAATCTCAGTCATCATATTCTTGATTTCAGAGGTGTCCTTCTTGAGTGATGAGATGTCATTTTGGAGCATAGTCTGAGTGTGTTCAATCTTGGTCAGCCTAGGACCAACACTCCAAACCAGGTTGGTAGATGACTTAGCCCATGTGACCAAATGATCATTCTGAGCATCCATAACAGCTTTTCCTGCCGAAGCAGTAAACAATAGACTTGAGAACCAGAGAAAATCCAAGTCTTCACCAGGGTGGATGAGCTTATAAGATGATTGGAATTTTTGGTGTAAGCTTCAGTAGCACAAGAACTTTCTTTTCAATGTACACCCGTGATTAAGCAGGATTAGTGATACTTTACGAAATGCTAAAGTTCCCATTTTAATGTGAATTCTTGTATGCTATGTGTATAGAATGTGTGGTAAATGATTTGAATAGGTGCATGATGTACATTGTTGTTGGTGTACGATCATCTCATTTTTGAATGCAGTTATGTTTGGAGATGATATCCAGTATTCACGTGTAGTGATAATGGAAGAATGGCGGATATACTTTGCTTTACGCGTACAAATGATTTGATGATTTTGTGTTAAGCGTTTATAGGAAATGTAACATGATGGAAATAAGTGAAATGAGTGAAATTTGAATAATTATTGAATGCTTTCTAAATATAGAAAGTGAAATGTGAAATGAAAAGAGTATTGTAGAAATTAAGTCTAAGTTGCTCTATGTGAAAAGTTTACCCCAATTACTTAGGTTATTTATGAAACTTAAGGGTAATAAATTACTAATTATTAATTAAAAAATTAAATAAAAAACCACATTAAAAGAGACGTCTAGGGATAGGGGCGAACTGCAAGGGTAGTTAGTAGGATTAGAAAGCCTCAAACTTGGTCAAACTCTAATTCATATAGGGATAAGGAAATACCTAGGACTATATATAATAACCTAGCTCATAATTACTGTCTCCATTCCTTTTGTGCTACTATTCCAACCCCCAAAACCCTAAGGAGTCCGAATTTTTTTGTGTGAATCCAAGAACCTCAAGAATTGATGTTTTAGGTGCTAGCATTCAAGGGAAGTAATGTTCATTTAAACTAAGTATATCGATATTCATGCTTAACATAAGTTATGATGATCTAGGGGTTACATAAAGAAATTAGATTATATAATGCAAACATTTACAAATGATGTATAGATTACAGGGGTAAGTTTAGAGTTTTATTCAATCATGTCTTGGATTTAGGGCTTGCGCTTAGATCACATGATTTAGAGTTGAGCAGAATTTAAGTTGTGTTCAACTGATCATAGATCTAGATGTAAATACGGTTATAGATATGGATTTAATGCCAGATTGTAGTTCAATAAGTCATTTTCTAGAAAGTCTACCTCGAATGATTCTTGGTGTTCTAGAAGTTGGTTAAATATTGGTAACAAGAAAAGTTGTCAAAACAGTAAATACGGGTCAGAATTAGGTCATGTTTAGGAAGGTAAAACCCTAACTTAAAAGTACTAATTAAGGATATCCGATACTACAGATAAATAGGTTCAATATGTACTATAAAGAAACCCTAGATGTTGATAGCTTCGTGATTCGTGTGTCTAAGTAGGGTAATTAGGAGCCATATATTTTAGTGTGGCAATCAGATCCGAATTGGGACAGGTTTTGATAGCGTTGGATTTTATTTGGGATAGTTGCACATGTAATGAGTACTTACAGAATCACAAGAATATTAGTAAACTCGTAAATGAAAATATGGTGATTTTTGGCATAAATATGAAGGTCAGCAGTAAGATTTTTAAGTAGTAAAGATAACTAAACTATGCATTCTGAAGAATTGTAGTTACTAGTGTAAATGAGTTAATGAGTGGTTAAGGTTGGCAGTGTCGGGTGAGACCCAAGATGGTTAACTGAGCACACTTAGACATCCATTCATATGTGTCTGTTACATGAGGACTAAGAGCTTTTAAGCTTGGTCGCTTGTAACCGTATTTATTTATATGTATATGTGTTGCGAGATAGGAATCACTGAGCAACGAGCTGCGTTTTCAGCATCAGGTGTAGTTACATATCCCTGACTTTTACATTGTTTTAAACTTAAGGATGGAAGAATAATCACGGTCTGTGACAGAGTTTTATATCTCTACGCCTGATTATAAATGAAGTGTAAATGCATAGACTATATGTGACTGATACGTGTATGGTTTACATGTTTGTAAGTGATATTAAATGTTCCTATTCAGGTGGATTACTGCGGTATCCAGGACTCGAGCTAAGGGAAATAGATTTGAGTTTATGTGATGTGATATGAGATGTTGCATAGTCAGGGGGTTACTACATTGCGGGTATCCTGGCCGAGTAAAGGGGAAAAGGTTTTGGATTGATCCAAGAGAGCGATTGTGGAGTGTCATATGCTGGAGTTTGATTAATTGAATTAATGAATTGCATTTTACTTGTATGTTTAGTAGCATAAGTTGTCATCCGAAAGTATTCGTTTTATAACTACAAGTAATTCGGTTAATGATTTTGGTATATAGGATTTGAAGAATGTGCGGTTCTAAAAACCTATGTTTCTCACAACCATCGTGTTGACGTATAAAGCATCATTTTCAGGTAATCAACAAGATGAGTTAAAGATTTAGAAAATGGCAGATGGATCGTAGGCAGCTGGGCGAAGTATTAGTTATCTAGATTTCGTTATTTGTTTTCGATGATAGAAATGTTATTTGTTTTGCTTTTGGTTATGGAGTAATGAGAATGTTTGCCATAGTCATGATCATTGACGTAAACTGTCTTTATTTAAATGTATGTGCCTTTGGCTTTTATTGATGTGGACTCTGGGTATTTTCATGACACTGCGAGTCTAACCTTGTTATTCTTATGCATGATTTAGTATCTCTATAAATAGACGCCAATGTGTTGTTGATGATTCCCTTTCTCGTCCGCCTCGCGTTTCTATTTGGCGATGTGTAATGACAATTCGAAGTATCCACAGCCAATATTATAGAGATTGGTGGTTGAGCCTAGACTACCATACCCTAGGGTCCTATCATGTCGATTTCTGTTGCTTATGCCTTTAGGGCTTAAGTGTTTGATGCATAAACAGCTATGCTTCCCCTCTATTTTTGCAAAAAAAAAAAATATAGCTTATATATTCTTGTATTTTGCTAATAGTCATTTTAGTTATTTTGCTAACACTATCTGATATATATGTATTTACTTTCTTAGTATTTTTGGCTATAATTCCCCCCCCGTAAATGAAGTCTATGATGGGGAACCGTTTTCCCAACTGACTTAAGCGTGTATAAGGAGCCGCTTGTAGAACCGAATGAGATAGGACTAGTTATAAACGTCTTTTGTCGGATGCGCCGTATAGGCCGACCCACCGGAGTCGAGTGATTCTGCCGAGGCAAATTCAGCCCAAGCGAGGCCCAACATAAGTTTATCCTATCATCTATGGTTACCTCGTGTTTGTTATTGATTATTTTTTTCATAAGTTCGTATTTGGGATTATAGCGAGAACTGCTCCGTTCTTCTTTATGTCGTTTCAATTTTATTTTAATATAAGTAAGTAGTTATTTGATGGAGCATCCTTTAATGTGGTATATGTGCTTATCTGTGAATTATGATTGAAATGGTTTTAGCGCTAGGAAGTAAGTACACGTGGCGAAAAAGGAGAGCACTATATAATTATGGTGGCCATCATAATTAAAAAGGCATCACACACCATGAATGCATTTTATTGTGTGTTTTGGATGTAAAGTGGTAGTGCTAATAAGTTTTTTTGATATGTGTATTCATGATAAGTGTGATGGAGAGAGAATTATTTCTCTTACCCTAATTGGAGGATATTTAAATTAGTTGTATAGATCTTAAGTTTCTCCTCCTATATAGTTATTTGCGGATAACCTATTATTATTATATTAATGTGGTAGCTCATGTTCTTTGATTGTTTGTGTGGATCTGCTCTTTACAGATATAGGCGTGTTCGTAAGTTCTTTCTGCATTGTTTTACACGTATGAGTATCAAGGTTTTCTTTTAAGCACTAATTGTTCCAAACATATTAGTGTGGGACATCACTCCCTTCTATCTTGTTATCCCGTTCTCTCGGTTTTTCGTAACCATTGGTCTACAGTGGTTAGTATCGATGCTTTTAAGGGGTTCTGGCTATGTTGATCGTTATTTGGGATAAGACCTAGAATTCTTTTAGGTACGTAACGTCTTCCATGAGTTTTATTGTATAAGTATGTTTGATTTTATTTGAAGTATATGTTTTCCTGTATTTTCTTTTGTTTTCAAACAAAGAATGTGTGTAGGGTCTGTACGGTGGTTTTACGATCCCTTTGGGTATTATGGGCCCTTTGTTTAGAAAAAAAAAAAAGAAAAAAAAAAAGAAAGATAACATATTTTATAATTGATGTAAAATTATAAAATGCCTCTGAAGTCTTGTGTTTAGTGTTTGGAGAAAACGTGTATAAAATGATCTTTGCAAATATATTTTATTTTATTATAAAAAGCAGGTTTAAAGTGACTTCTATAGTGGTAAGGTACGATACACAATTAGATAACCATCTCTAGATTTTTATGACAACCAGAATGAATTTTTTAAAGATTACATTTAAGACAATTTCATTATTATTTAAAATGATTTTTATACTTAAAGTGACTTTCTTAATTGATTTTTATAAAAACATTATTTAATTTGGTCTTTCGAGTAAAGTCGATAATTGGTATAAAAAATTCTGTCTTTTGTATGAATATTTTTTTAAGTGTTTTCATTTGTCGTGGTACGCCTGTTGATTTTATTTCATTTGCGCTTTCACTCGGTGCATATACGTATCCTTTCTTTCAAAGGATTCTCAAGTCATTTGATCCACATCTATTTGCATATGTGGAATCTCCTATATGCATTCTAGCCTTTGACTCGATATTCGTTTGTTATTCTATTCGATTATTCGTAACCCTTGGAGTTCGTTGATACCGTTGAGTCGTGGAAGCTTTGATGTGATTGTGGGAATGGACTGGTTGTCTAAGAGGAAGTTTGTGATAGTATGTCATGAGAAGAGATGGTTGAGAATACCAATTGAAGGTGATAGATATACTTCGGGTTCATGGTGGAACGACTCAAGATTGCGTGAAAGACCGTTAATGAATAATAAGGCGTAAATAACCGAATTGAGTCGATATTTCATTGTACGTGAATATTATTGATGTCGTTTCCGAAAGAATTTGCGTCCGATGAACTCACCCGACAACAAGTTGAGTTCGCGCAAGATTTGTTCATGGAGCGACGCCAGTCGCGAAGTCTCCATATCGTCTAACACCCTCGGAAATGCAAGAATTGTCTAAACAACTTCGAGAGTTGCAAGACAAGGGTTTCATACGACCTAGTCATTTTCCGTGAGGAGCACCTATGTTCTTCATGAAGAAAGAAGGATAGTTTCTTTTGCTGTGTATCGATCATAGGGAGTGACACAAGTAACTGTAAAAAACCGTTATCCACTCCCTAGGATTGATGACTTGTTTGATCAATTATGAGGAGCGTGTCCTTTCTTAAGGATAGATTTTCGGTCAGGTTATCATCAGCTACGAGTGCATGAGGATGCCATTCTAAAGACCGCATTTTGAACGAGATGCGAAACTTTTGAGTCTGAGGTTATGCCTTTGTGAGCTTCACCATGCACCAACCTTTATCATAGAGCTTCTAATGAACTGGGTTTTGGAAACCGTACTTAGGTAAGTTATGTCATCGATATTTATTGATACATTCTGGCCCTACTCAAAGTCGAAGGAGAACATGACGTTCATTTGAAGCGTTAGTGTTTGGTGAGTCACTGAGGAAGGAGAAGCTGTAGGCTCAGCATACTACGTGTCTGCAGATTTTTGGTAGGAAGAAGTGGCATTTCTGGTCACGTGGTCAACCATAACGTATTCACGTGGACCCGAGTAAGAAGATGAGGCAGTGAGAACTTTGATGATTTTCTTTGGATTGGCAGGTTACACCGACGTTCCATCGTGATTTTCTTTAAGATTTTTATTGAACCCCTTACTTCTCCTAACTGAGAAGAATTCAAGAAGATGATGGAGCGTAGAACAAGAATAGCGTTTTCAGACTTTGAAGAATGATTGTGTATCAGCACTCCGATAAAGAGACGTGTAGTAAGTAACGCGTTGAGTAGAAAGGAGAGAGTGAAATCAAGACGAGTAAGAGGAATGATACTGTAGCCCTAAGTGAGGCGTTCAGGTAATAAGAAAAACAAAAAAGAGAACGTACTCGTTAGAAAGCTACATGCGTTTCAGATCCACAGATGGAAGAAAAGGAACGAGAGTTTGTATTTTATGGATTGAATTTATGGTTCATTGTAGGAATGTTCATGGATGTGGGGCCATGCAATCAAGATACTGTGGAACATCGCGGGAGTGAATAAACGTACTATAACCTTGAGGAGACATGTATTGGTTAGCCACTGTAGAACAGGATATAGCTACCTATTTAGCAATTGTCGGATTTAGTTTAAGAGGGAAGGCTGCAATGTCAAATACTTTTGGCTTGCTGCAACAGCTTGAGTTACTTGAGTGAAAATAAGATAGAATCACCATGGATTTTATCACTAAATTTCCAAGGTCAAAGTAGTGAGTATGATCTGATTTGGGTGATGGTCAATAGACTGACTAAGTTACTCATTATTCTAGCTATACAAGAAGATTTCAAGATGTGAAAGTTGGCAAGGATTTATATTGATGAGATAATAGCAAGTAATGGAATTCTGGTGATGATCAACTCAGATTGAATGGATGATTACTCGTGTTCTTTTGGCAGCACGCTGCAAAAGGGTAGAGACTCGATATGGATTCTAAGTACTGCTATAGCATCCTCAAGCGAATGGACAAGAGTGAACGTTTGATTCAGACTTTAGATAGATATAATGAGGCAGGCCTGTTTATCGATTTTTGAGTGGTATTATCATTAGCATTGGTGGTGCTCCGTTATAAAGCTTAGTTATAGAAGAAATGTAGGTCGCCTATTCTATGGGCAGAGATTGGAGAGAGTAGTTTGACTGGACTTGAGTTAGTACAAGAAACGACTGATAAGGTAGTGTTGGTAAAGGAAAAGCCCAAAGCGCGAAGAAGATCCGTCAAAAGAGCTATATTGATTATAGGTGTAAGCCATTAGAGTTTGAGGTGGGTGATCGGGTATTATTAAGGGTGTCTCCTTGGAAGGGCGTAGTGCGTTTTGGAAAGAAAGGTAAGTTAGCACCAAGATATGTAGAACCGTTTAAGATCCTTAAAAGGATCGGCCTTGTAGCTTATAGGTTGAAGTGTTACTTAAGGAGTCAATAAGCGTGCAGACACCTTTCATGTGTCAAATCAAAGAAGTGATCTGGCGATTCTATTTTGCATTGTCCCTTAGATGAAGATAAAGGTCGACAACACTCGCGTTTTGTCAAGGACTGCGAGAATAGGATCGAGAAATTAATATAGGTTAAAACGTAGAAAATTGCACTTGTGAAAGTCAGATGGAATATCAAAACGTAGGTCCTTGTTTTTACTTGGAATACAAAGATCGATGAGGATAAGTACTACAGTTTTCATGACCGAGTTAGTTAGCCTGCTAGTTAAATCTCAGACGATGATTTCCTCAAGGAGTGGATATTGAGACACCCGTGGATTTAATCATGGGGGTGGGGGGGGTGGGGGGGGGTTGGGGGGGGGGGGGGGGTGGTATAGTGATACCTTTAGAAATGGCTTAAGGAGTTCGTTTTGTGTGATTCTTAGTGTCTATGTGTTAGAAATGAGCGCTAAGTGATTAAATCGGTGCATGTATGTCATTTTGAGGTGTATGATCAACTCATTTTGAGTGCATTTATTTTGGTGGATGAGTAATATCCAATTTGTTCACGTGTAGTGATAATAGAAAGGAATGACGTATAGCATGCAATGCTACGTCAATGATTTGATGATTTTATGTTAAGCGTTTATGGGAAATGTAAAATGATGGAAATAAGTGAAGTGAGTGAAATTTGGATATTTTCGTGGCTTTCTAAATAAAAACGTGAAATGTGAAATGAAAAGTTATTTTTAGAAAGTTAAGTAAGTTGCGTTTATGTGAAAAGGTTTACCAAATTAGCTTAGGTTTTTATGAAAACTTAAGGTAATGAAGATAATTAGTTAATTAATAATTAAATAAAAAAATATAAAAATAGTAGGGATAAAGGGGGGACGATCGGCTAGGGGTATTGGGTAGGGATTAGGAAGCCCAAACTTGGTCAAAATCTAATACTATAAGGATAATGGATACCTAGACTATATATAGATAAACCCTAGCCTCTAATTATTTCTCCCTCTCCCTTTGTAGCAGCGAGTTTCAGTCCCCAACACCCTATCAGGAGTGCGAATTTTTTGTGTGATCAAGAACCCTCAATCAAATTATTGTTATTAGGTCAAGCCCATGTCAAGAGTAAGTATTCATCTTAACTAGTTTATGGATAGTCATGTACAATAAGAATATGGAATGCTAGGGTTTACCATAAAAAATCAGATTATATATGAAAATTTAATATGGTATAATATATGGGTAGTTTAGAGTTTATGATCATAGCATGAGTTGTATGTTAGGTAATGAGCGTTAGCACATGAGATTCTCTCTAAGAGTTGAGCAGAATTTAAGGTTTCGTGTTCAACTGATCATATCTAGATGTTAAAAACGTGTTTTGATATGATTCAAGTGCCTAGATTGTAGTTCAAAGAGTCTATTTTCTAGAAAGATCTTGCCTCGAATGATTTGGAGTTCTAGAGTTTGGTTTAAAATGTTGGTACAATAAAAGTTGTCAAAACGTAAAGAGACCGGACAGACAGGTTAGTTCATGTAGGATGGGTAAAACCCTAACTTAAAATTGGAATTAAGGCTTCCATCCAATCTACACATGATTACAAGTTTTGTTTAAAATGTATATAAAACGAAACCCAAGAAGGAAAACTTTTGATTATGTGTCTACGTAGGTAATTAGGGCCATATATTTTAGGCTGCAACTCGCGAATCCGATATTAGGACATTTTTAGAAGTTGGATTTTATTATTGCGGATAGTTAGCACATTGGGTAAAAAAAAAAATGATACTTGGAATCACAAGGTAGTTTGATTACTAGAGCGATCATGAAGGTCCGCAAGTAAGGGTTTTTAAGTTATTAAAGATATCCAAAATTCTGCTTTTTGAATAAATTTTAGTTAACTATGTAATGCGTGATTTAATGAGGTAGAGTTAAGGTTGGGCAATTATTTTTTGTGGGTTGGGGGGGTGGGGTGGTTGGTGTGGGTATCGAGTGACCCATGATGGTTAATCAACCCTTATACATCCATCATTATGTGATGTTTTAACATGGACTACGAGCTTTAGACTTGGCGATCTGCGTATAACGTGTTTACATTTTTATGTGTATGGTTGCGAGATAGAGAATTAGAAGCTGCGTTTTGAGCATTCAGGTGAGTTACATAGTCCACTTTTATACATGTTTTAAACTGGGAGGGAAATGAAGTGTTTGACAATGAGTTTAAATGCTGTCTATTATTGTTAGTGTAATTTCATGACTATTAAGTCTGACCTGATCATGCGTACTATGTCTACATGTTTTGTGATGTGATATTGAGATGTTGCCTAGGTCAGGGGATTACTTGCGGGTATCTATGGCCTAGCTAAGGGAAAGAATTTAGTATGTTGATGATATATATTGAGATGGTCGCCTAGTCGAGGGAGAGGGGTTACATACGGCTATCTCTAGCCTGAGCCTAGATCGTGGTAAAAAGATTTTAGATAGAATCCAAGAGCGATGAGGTCGTCTGCTTGGATTTTGATTAATTGGAATTGGATGAATATGCATGTTTAGTTCTTGTATGTACGTTAGTATAATTTCTAAATCATGCGAAAGTATTCGTTTTATAATCACAGTTAAGATTCGGTTATATGTAAGTTTTGGTAATGATTGCCAATGTGAGTCTGGAAAGCCTATGTTACTTACCAACAATTGAGTGTTTGCCATATACGCATCATTTTTAGCAGGTATTGCAACAAATAGATGAGTTAAGAATCAACAGACCTCTTAAGAAAGAGTGTCTAGATAGACGAAAAGGCAGATCGCGAAGCGCTTTTAGTCTCTACTAGATTTAGTTATTTTGTTTTGGATAATCGAGAAGTCTATTTGTTTTGCGCTTTGTTTCTGTACGCGGAGCGCTACTAGAATTGTTAAAAAGCTTCGCCTGGTGAATCGTTTGGTGGTTGATTCGGAAGTAGCTGTTCGTGAAATGGATGAATATGCTTTTGGCATCGATGGATATTAAGGACGTAGGTTGAAAGCTTCTTTTGCGTATTTTTTTGGTATTGTGTAGGGTTCGTGTTCATTTATGGGTTCTTTTTAATGTATGAATTATTATTGCAGCTGGTTTTTGTAGATGTTTGTGAATATTAAGGGTTTTAAGTAGTTCTTGTTTTTATGAAGTTGTGGTGTTGTTTATTTTCATTTTTGATTAGTCTATAGCAAAAAGTTTTGATACTCTTAGTAATAGTATAAAGAATATAGTGTGTAGTTACATGTACAGTTTGTGCCGGTAAAACCAAAGGTAGTATATGTGGTTATCTGTATGTTGTGCGCAATCACGTCTCGTATACTACATAGGATTGCATATCTCCAATGACATAAACTATATTAGATGGGATTACATGTATTCAGTTTATCCTCCGGTCTTTGTTTTTTTGGTGGTTTCAGTTTTGTCATTTTTTTTATCCCTTCTGAATAACGGCGTGCGCATTAGAGTTTTTGATGTTTTGTTTTCTACATCTTGTTTTTGTGTACACTCCATTTCTTGTTAAGTTGGGTGTATTGTTGTTTTTTTGTGTTTTTCGATTTTGGTTTGAACATATTCTGCTTCTTTGCGTGTAACAATTAGTTTCATGTGGAAATACGGCGTATTCGTGCCCTAACTTCACAAGACATCCATGACGAGAAGACTCCAATACACGGTATTCAGATGCTTCGATGTGCCGTATTGGGAGGCGGTTAAAGAATATTTTAGAATATAATAATCATGGAGCCCACACAGAATACCCTCGATACGCCGCATTGAACCTCACCTATACGTCGTATCGACCTGATTTGCAAACTTATAATAGAAAACCTAGCATTCGGTTTTTAAAAAAAAGGCAAGAAGAGCAAAGAACCACCAAGTACGATTATCAAAAGATTTTAGAAGACAAGAAGGTCCTGCAAGTGCATTCATTCCATAGGAAAACTCTTGTAATCATTATCCTCAACAATAATGGTTCGGTTAGCTTGTCATTTTCTTTATGAATTCTACTTTAATCGTTCTGAATATGACACTGTGTATTGTTACAAAGATTAGGTATTAGCCAAGTTTATGATAATTTAATGTTTTGATTTGTTTATATCGATTGTTTACTCTTTCGTTGCATGTTGATTATGTTAATCACTTCATACCCGTTTATGTGCTTGATTATGTTTTTATCTATCATTCAACTGGATCTAGGATTATAAATAAAGCGCTGTAACTTAACCGATTTATGGGCTATAGGCTAGAGTCTAGGATAGATACTACATACAACTTATCTATATAACTAGATCAATAGGACTACAAATAAAATCCGATTTCGACCTTTGTTTAAGTGAATGATAGACTAAGGTATCTTAGAACTATAAATACCGTTCTGTTTCCTTGGGTAGTTAAGTGGATTATAGACTACTAGTATATAGATAACCATTAGGCCATAAGTTGGTAAAGCCTTGATGAGCCAGGTTTCAATATTATCACCTAGATAGATTATAATCGACAGTGTGAACTTTATGCGGGTTTGGTTGATTGTGACAAGATTAACAGTAACATAAACCTAGAGTTTAGGGAGAAGTACCACCTAGCCTAGACGAAAGTAGTACAATCATTGCACGCATAGATAATTCATACATTTTATTTAATTAAACTTGGTTAATAAAATTTCCTTACATAAGTGCTTGACCTCTTCTTTATCATTTGTTTATCTGCTTACGTGTGTTACTTGTCTCATTTATCGCTTTATTAGTTTAGATTAAACCAAAACTCGTGCCAGACTCTCAGGTTGAACCCCTATTTGCGTTAGTTTAGGTTTAATTAGGATTAATTAGGTCTAACTTAGATAATTAGAATACTAGTAGATTAAGTATTAACGCTCACTCTTAGTGATCGACACCCGACTTACTAACGAACCTACAATCGATCGGGTACACTGCCCGTTAGTGTTAGTTAATAGGTAAAGTCGGTAAAATATAAATAGTAAAACTTGATAATATAATTACCTATACTAATCAACACATCAAGTTTTTAGCGTCGCTGCCGGGAGTGAAATTTGTTTAATATTTGCTTATTGGTATTTTAGATTAGATTTTTTGTTTTTAGTTTAGTTTTTATTAGTTTGTTATTCTATATTTTAGTTGTTTAGTGTTTTTGTACTTCTATTGTTTTTCTGCTGTTTACATTCTGTTCAAATAACCGATACGACATATTCATAACTTTGAATACGACGTATCCACTTTTCAAAATCAATACAGCGTATTCGACATCAAACATCAATATGGCGTATTCAGTCTACTGAATGCGGCGTATCGATCATCTGATACAACAACAGTTTTAATTTTTTTGTATTCCGTTTTCGTGTTTAGTTTTCTGTATTCTTTTTCTTCTAAACTTATCCTATTAACGGTTTTCTGATTATCTTAGTAGCTAGAATAGAGGGTATCATAATCGAATAATACTTGGCCGTGGAAGATAAGAAGAGGGCAAAACAAAACATGAGTTCATCTTTTGAAAAGTTGTGGTATTTGGTGGATGAGCATGATGAAGAAGAGACTTATG
>BQNB010000495.1:148253-170241 GCA_026074375.1 Tanacetum coccineum | reverse complement strand
TCGTATAAAATTAATAGTTACACATTATTAATGAGTTTTGTTCCATTTCTCCCCCTTTTTGTCAAATCCAAAAAGAATGATCATCGAGTAATTGAAGGAAGAAAGAAATCAATGATATCAAGACTCCCCCTTGATGTATGCTCCCCTTCGTTCAGGGCACCAATGGATCGATCTTACGAAAATTTGTTTGCTACAAAACAAAGTTAGAGCCCAAAAGAGAGTTTCATTCAACAATCAAGAGACTCATACAATAGCAAATGCAAGGAATACATTCATACGACATAAGATAAAACTAGAACTAATACAAGATAATTAATCCATAAGTCACACTACATACTTCATGAGATAAGGAGAGACAATCCTAAATGATTAGTGATTCATAGAGAATGACTTTTTGAGCAAAAAAGTTTGAGGTGACACGTTTATGAAAACTTTTAAAGCCATTTCAAGGTGGAGGTGGAAAGTGTAAGGTGATTGCGGTAGTGAGGAGATACTCAAGATGAGCAAACATGTTGTTCAATTCATCTCTTAGGGTTAAGAAAATAGTTCGGTTGTGAAAGCAACATATGCAAGTTGACCCATGGTATTCATGGTAGTTATAGTAAAGAGGGTGGCCTATGATAGGTGGTTGAGGTTGTGGTGAAGATAGTGGTGATGGAGTATCATGAATGTGATCAAGAGGAGTGATTGGTGATAAAGAGAGTGTGATATCCAAAGAAGGATGACTTTGAAGTGGTTGAGGGTTTGAAGGTATAGGAGGAACATCCGAGATGTTGTAAAGCAAAGGGTTCAAAAGATGAGGAGAAGTTGGTTCATTTGAAGATGGTGGTGAAATTTGAAGTTTTGATTAAAAAGAAGATGTGTTCTCTTGGCTTGATGAGGTTTGATTGGTGGATGTGGTTTTTGATGGTGCATTTGGAGGAGTTGGAAATGAAGAAGTTGTTGTGGGAGAAGATGTGGTTGTGACATCTTCATCACTAGAGATGTTAACAAATAGTTGTCTAGGAGGGATTATGGTTAGTTTTATTTTCTTAGAAGGGATAGAAGAAGAAGCTTTGGTGGAATTCATAGTGGAATGGTTTGAGGAAGATGAAGATGATAAGAAGAATGGAAAGGATGGCTTATTTAATTTGAAACCATAGGATCAAAGTACAAAAGCATGAGGATTAAGGAAATAAATTCCAAAAGTTGTTTAGCAAAATGCTGGAAGTTTAGCTGGGTCTAAAAGAGAATAGTCAACTGCACAGAAAATCAGGTAGTCACAGTAAAATTTCCGTGACTTCTGATGGTGGTCCCATATATACATGGTGGTCCCAAATATATTATGGGTCTGCCCCATGTTTATGGGGGGCGTTCTCTGAAGACAGGAAATTTTTTCAGTTTTCTTGATTTTCTACAGATCTTGTACAGAAAGAAATTTCCTATTTTTCCCTTTTGCAATCAACTCTATTTCATCATGAATCATCTAATGCTTAACAATTAAATTCATAAAACTAATCATTCCAAATTTAATCAAGGAAACACATGTATGCATATTAGCCAATAGATAAGCATGCATATCATCATATAGGTATTTATAGTGTATCAAGTTCCATAAAAACAAGTGTTTAGGATGATAAAATCAAAAGATCATCCAAGGCAAGTTATGTTGGCCGTACTACATACTAAGTTACCACTAAATAATATAAGTTTAAGCACTTAAGCTTTATAAAGTAATAAGTACTATAATTAATAATGTCATAAGGCACATTTCTATATTGCTCACTTCCTCATATTTCTCCACAAGTTTCTGAGACCTTTCCCGATTGACCTTAGTCCACCACGATGCTCATCTCAAATTTGAACTTGACGGTTGATGATTTCGGTTTGACGAGTGTAAAAAGGTTCCAATGAGGTTCAATATTAGGTAGGTTTTGAAAAACTTAAGGAACTTCATTTGTTAACGAATTAACATAACGAATGAGGGAAGGAGTGCTTCCACGCGAGGTCCCTTCGCCATTTCCATCATCATCATCGTTAAGATGAGAGGAGGATGGTTGGTCAAAGGCAAAGAAGAAGAAGAGGAGTGACGACCTCTTCTCGTGCCACGATCCTTTCTAGTCTTTCTCTCTTGTTGAGCGGCAAGAGGGTTCATGACACGATCATACAAGACATAAGACTCATTGTACAATTCATGATTTTCATTCACGATGAGTTTAAATAAACGGGTCAATAACATACCATAGGGGAAAATCAACCGCTTTTGTTTAGTGACCCATTCCATTCATTTTTCCATATAATAAGCAAGGTTGAACTTTTCTGAGTGTACAACACAATAAAGCATGTAACAAAGACACGCGGGAACATGGTCCTGATTACCCCCCCAGACAGAAAACGTTTTCCCAGATAATTTTTTCCAAAGGCTTCAAGGTTGGCACAATTTCACGAGTGAGAATTTGATATTCAAGAACATCAATTTCTTCCTCATGACGGATGCGACGGACTTGACCTTCTCGATCAATTCGAATAGACAAAATGATGTCATCAGGAGAAGGAGGGTTGGTTTGATATGGACCATCCGTAGGGACACCATATGCCAACTCGTCAAGTGACCATTTGTCAGTAAAGACGCAGGCACCCTCGCAAGGTATGTCAAGAATTTGAGCAAATTCTTCAAGAGAGTAAGAAAAGAATTGATTTTGAATCACAAATTCGATGAACATTTGACCTTCGTCGGAATAGTTTAATTGATATTGACTATAAAACTCAAGTATGAAACGAGGACAAATTTGGTCATTAATTTCAAGGAGACACTCAAACTCGACAAAGCTGAACAAAGACCGAACATAGTTTAGATCCGCAAAGTTTTCAAAAACCACCCGACCCTCATGAATGCAACGACTTTCAAGGTTTCTTAGTTTTTCCTTTATAGGTGTACGGTATTCATGTGATATTATTGGAATATAGTCTCTTGTATTTTTGTGATCTTCGGATGACTTACGAGGCATGATTTCCTAGAAAAAGAATAAAATCACATTTTATTACCGTTTACTTGTAATTTGTTATGCACATTGTTTCTAGTGTGTGCCTAAATGTGACAAATGTGGAGCAACAATTAACTCGACCTAAAATTAAAAACCTAAGAGTTAATCCAAACGCTCCTTAGTTTGATTTGCTCATTCAAACAAGTCGAAAAAAACATATGAATTATGTATCTCAAAATTTGTTCATGAGATCATTATGCATGTGTTTGAAAACATTTTTGAGTTGTATTAACAATGCACAACAACAATTTTATTATGTTCCTAACGTGAGTGATTTGAAAATAAAATTAGGGTTTTGGTTCGAAATCAATTTTCGACAAACTCACAAATGTATGCAAATCCTATGTCTACGGGAAGCATATTAGTTATACATTGTATCCTAGTAGTCTTAATTGTACAAAATTGAAATAAAAATGAAAAATCCCCAATTTTAATTTTTGTGTTCATCATGAACCCTAGACTCAAATTGAAAGAAAATAGATAAAATGACTTAGAATTGATGATGTTGATGATCTATGAATGATTGTAGGTGTTGATTTTATCTTCAATTAGTGTTTTAATGGGTGACTTTACGTTTTTGGGTTGTTTTAGTCGTGTTCGTCATTGCAGAGAAGAAGGGATGTGTTTGGTTTTGTTTTTGGAAATTTTTTTGACTAAGTGTAAAATATGGTGCCTGCTGTTGGCGGTCCCGTATTGTCAGGCGGTCCCAAATATATTGGGGGGCCATCGGGGATATGGGGGCCGCCCTCAGCGAGGCATTTTGGACTTAGTTTTTGTGACAAACTGTCAATTTCAGGTCGTTATTTTATTCTCGAGTATTAATTATAATTTTCATTTTTATGTTGAGATATGAACTCACGACTAACCAGGAGAATTAGGGCTTACACTTGTAATTTAAGTAACGTTTATGAAGAACCGGCGAATTCTACGTAAGGCATTGATGTAACACCCCCAAAAATATCTCAACGCAGCGGAATACCACATGGGGTGCTACTCAAGACTAAAAATAATACACAGCAGCTTAGATACAAGAGAACGACTCTAACAAAGTGTCGTTTGTAAAACATATCTCGATTTGATTTTCTGAAATCAAAATAATAGTTGCTCCCATATATTACATTCACCATGAACAACCTTGAATGTAAAGACTCCAATTGCAACATCAAATAATCCAAGCATCTAATTCACCTGAGAAAAACATGTCTCAAACGTGTCAACATTATAAGAAGATTGGTGAGTCATAGATTGTTTAAGAATATGAATATAAGTTTCAAATGAAGGTCTGTGTCACTGTATCATCACAGTACCATGTAAAAATCCAACGATCTTATAAAGAGATGCAAGTCACTCATTTTATGTCAATCAGAAAGTACAATCTTATCCACCGATTTATAAAGAATGCAATGACCAATTTAAATGTCACTAAAAATTGTTTCAAGTATATATTGCCACTTTATTCAAGGCCTAGTAAATATTCGTCGTGAGTATTAAAACAATGATTTACGCGCCTACATTACTCTAAGTTCATGAAACTGCGACGTAGACTTGTATGTTGCCACTTTATTTAAGGCACCGTTAAGAATGTACCCCATCGTAGGTGTGCCCTCCAAGAAACACCCCGTGGAGTGATAAAAAATAATGTGTTCCCGCTTCTGATGGGTGTTCCCTCCAGAACACTGCCTTGTGGAGCATGTATGCAAATAATATGTTCCCATCATGGGTGTTCCCTCCAAGAACACCCGGGCAGTAATGATTGTTGGCCCCGCAGGCGCCAATCAAATCGTAATCCGACATGTGGTTATAAGTTCTTCCAGTGATAGCAGGCACTTCGAATGAGGATTGTCAATCCCAAATAGATCTATTTTATAATTATTTTCCGCGCTTACCCTCGATCAGTAATTAACAGTTGCAAAGCAACTTAAGCTAATCCATAATCATTTCAAAAGTAAAGTATGCATTCGTGACCAAAAATGAAGTCAAGTAATGTATCCCATAGCGAGCTATGTAAATGAGTATGTAAACCAATTTGTAAAAAATAATAAAAAAAAAAAAAAAAAAAAAAAAAAAAAAAAAAAAAAAATCAATCCTGTAAATGCATTTGTTAAACAAGCATGTTCGTCATCCAATAAATTTATGTAAAACAGTAAAACATGGGGCTATAAAAAACTCACCTTGATCAAAGACCGACATCAAATACTCCAATAATTCACAACCGAATTGCAACGATCTCGGCCTTCGTACCGGACCTATAATTATGGGTCGCTCTATTATAATACACGTATTAAATACGAGTCAAGATGCGTACATCGTACGACGAAGTCTTTACATATTTTAAATTTGTTTATACATACATATATACACTGTGATGAGAAATCACTTGGCGCGTCTTTAAAACCTTTTAACCCTTAAGGCTATATATTATGATATATACTAATTTCCGTCAAATCATAACTTATGGTCGAATATGTTACGAAAGTTTACTATTTTTAGGACTTCCGTTTTTTTTAGAAATTACCGAACAGTGGTCTCTAATTATAATTATTGAAAATAATAGATCGCAACGACCCTTTAGTTTTACCCGCTATGTCTTAATTTTAAAACTGACGAATCTTGGGCAAGAGAAGCTAAAACGTCCACTATTCGAAACAACTGTGTGTTTCGCGGAGCTGAAACGGACTCGAACGTAGCTCAAATGCCTTTAAATTAATAAAGCGTCCGGACTTTAATCATATTATTAAAATAACCTATTTTTCTACTAAAGTGTATATTCCGATTTCAACTCAAGTTCTCATCAGTATTGGGAGAGTTAAAAGTCCCGGTTTTATATCAAAACGTCCGTTCAAAAATATATTTGGGTTTTATTTTGTACAACTAAAGTCTGATCTTGATCACAGTCTCGACTTTTCAAAGTCTCGAATCCCGAATCTCATGTTCCGTTTTCTGCTCACAATTATCCGTTATAAAAACGCGCCAAAGTCAGTTTTTAGCTCAAAACTCATCTAAAATACATTTAATATTGCTTATAGATTAATATCAATCCCGTTTTAAATATTAATATCATATTTTACTTAAACGTCACAAGTTTAAACAGATTTCATCACATATACTTTAAATCGATAATAAATGAAACAATTAATATATTTATGGTGCAAAACAAAACGCACCCTTTTGTGTCTGATTATCAAACCAAACAAACCCCCAGCTGTTTGACAGCCAACCCGACACACCCTCGTCGGTTGTTAACCCACAAACCCGACACCCTATTCTTTTAACAGAAAATCCAAACGCATCCTTGTTAGTCTTATGATGAACCAAACGCGCCCTTTGTGTCCCCCTCTTAAACTAAACACACCCTATTTGGTGTTAATAACCATAAACCAACACCCATATTTCTGTTACAATAACCAAACGTACCCTGGGCTGTAAAACAGATCCAAACGCACCCATTTCCGTGACACACACAAACCAAACGCACCCTTGTGCGTGGCTGTTAAGCCAAACGCACCCTAATTTTGGTAAACCCAAATCCAAACACACCCTACGGCTACTACTAAACTAAACGCACCATTATCGAGTCAAAACCCCGAATCAAACACCCCTAGTCCGCTGTACAGCCAAAACGCACCCTATGGTGGCGTTCTAAAAACTAAACGCACCCTGGTGCGATTTAAACCCAAGCCAGGCGCACCCTACATCTTTGATAACAATAAACCAACGCACCCTAATATGTTAATAACGAGAACCAAACAACCCCTTTGGTGGTGGTGGCCATAAAGCCCAACACACCCTTGTTGGCTGAGACCACAAACCCACGCACCCCTTTTGTTTTACAACTAACCGAACCAACGCACCCTACCTGTTGAGAAAACACAACCCAACACACCCTATTTGTTGAAAACACAACAAACCAAATGCCCCTCCCCGGCTTCGAGGAAAACACAACCCACCTGCTGCGTTTTTAAACCGAACACACCCTCTCTGGTTCTAATCAAACCAAATGCAACCTCTTGCTGCTGACCCGGACCCCAAACGCGCCCTTATTGTTAATAACCAAACCCACCCGCACCCTTTTCTTTGTAACCCAAACCAACGCACCCTGGTTGGTTTTTCTGTCGAGCCAAACGCACCCTAATCGGTGCCGAAACAAACCAAACGCAGCCCAGTGAATCATTCATGAAGCAAACACACCCCTTTCGGGCGTTGAACACGAAACGAACCCACCCTTGGTGCCGGGGACAAAACCACACGCACCCTTAGTGGTGTTGCGGTGGTGGGGCTGGATGACGATGATGACGACGGCTTTGACGGGGTAGAGGTGAGGGGAAGGTGGGGATGGCAGCGGCTGAGGCAGCCGGAGAGGAGAAGAAACGACGCGTAGAGGCGCGTGGTATAATGGACCGAGTAGATCCGGTGAAGAGGACCATCTTTGGTGTTGGCCGAAAAACTCACCGGAAAAGTTTTCCGGCGGCCGGCGACGGCGGCTGCGATGGCCGAGTGGTGGCCGGAGGTGGCCGGATTTTATGAGAGAGGGGAGAGAGATAAAGGTGTGTGTGTGTTTATATGAGATGGAAATGAATTTTTAATATATAAATTTTATATATATAATAAAATTTATATCTTGAAATGATAATACCTAATAGTCTAGGGTTCATTTTGTAAATTTTTAGTATAGTTTTGATAACTATCGGTTAGGGACTCGTTTGAGCCACTTATCGGACGATTCAAAATACGAAACTTGCGCCATTGTTTTCCTAATCATTTTTCTGATAAAAATGAGTATTTATTTGATAGTGTTTCATAAATATTTTCATAACATTTATAAAAATATTCGTTATTTATTTTTGTGGACCGATTACGCCTTGTTGCAGAATAAGAATGGATTTCAACTCGAATATTCGCGTTTTCAAAAACGCTTTTAATTAAAATGCTAAGTATTTTATTAAATATTTTTATTTAATAAAACGTGATAATTAAATATAATTTACTTATTTTTGTGTTTCTAAAACTTTGCGAGGACATTTCAGTCACTTTCTGACTGTTTTCGGGTCTCGGGCAAAACTAAAAAGTTGTCTGGAATGTCGTTTTACATCAAATTGCTTTAGAGTTCGAATCGTGAAAACGTGATTTAGTGGTTCGTTTTTGATAAATCAACTTAGGAATAACATATATCTCTTTTAAATATGTTCCGAAAATTTACTGGTTACGCGGTAATCGCTTTTATGTGACAATAAAATACCAAAAGTTAAAAAGTCAAGTCAGACCCTAAAAGTCAAAGGGTAAAATCGTCATTCGAAATTTCGAAAATTCTCGGATGTTACACATATTTTGGAGCTCAAACGAAGACATTTGAAGATTACCCCATTCTGACCAATACGCCGTATCCAGGAAAAGAGATACGGCGTATCAGCGCCAAGTCTTCACAAGAAAACGCGTATTCACAATTCCTAATACGGCGTATCCACCTTCTGCCATACGCCGTATCCATGAAGATAACTATTCAGAGATACGAAGATATTTGTATTTTGGGAATGTATATTATACTGATCTTAAACTTTGCGCGCACTCCAAGGGATACACCCCAATACGCCGTATTGGCCTAGCCCAATACGGCGTATCCAACATTTTTCAGAGGTTATAAATAGAAGACTCAAAAACGAGTTTTCAGTGTGCAAAATCATATTCTTCATACCTTACTCATAAAAGATGATTTTCTGAAGAGAAGAAGAGCAATAAAGGTCAAGCATTGATCACGATTCCATAGAAGACACCGTGTAATTTCTTTACTTTTGTAATCATTTAATTTTTGGTATCGTTCGGTAAAACGTTTAGTTTACCTTGGTTATTTGATCACACTTGTATAATTACAATGGTTATGGGCAACACTTGGGTATTAGCCATCTTAATGAAGATTTAATGTTTGATTTGTTTTAAAATTGATTTACTTAATTTATCGTTGAAAGTTTAATTATGTTTATCACATGATACTTGTTTACGTGTTTGAATATGCGACCTATCATTCAACTAGGTCTAGTTACGCCTAACAAGCGAGCTAGATACTAGGATAGCTCTCCATATCTTGTTTTATATTACTGGACCAATAAGATCACAAGTAACGTTCTGTCTTTGTCTTTAAATTAAGAGCTTAGTTGGACCGGCATGTGACCCGTAATGTTTCAACAAGTATGTTCGTGATTAATTGATAAAGATTTGAATAGTGGATTACCACTATATAAAATACCGTCAAACACTAAGTGGGTAAAGTCCAGTCTTGTTGGCTAGGTTGTCAACGCTCGACCATTGCTAGATTTCCCTAGATAGATTATATTTTAAACTAATAGGATGCTTTATGCGGGATGCTGTAATTGTGACTGTCTTCTACGAGTCAGGGTATTAGGATGATGGTCCTACCTAAGTACTTAAGATGATTTGTCGCTTCGAAATAAGAAATCCATTTCACTATATATAACAAACCAGCATTTTAATCGGATTGAATATGGCTATCTTTTGTCTATTATTTGGATTGCACCGCTCTTTTATCGGCTGATGGGGTGTCTTGAATGTGTATTGGTGTTGCGTATTGGTTTATCTGTACTATTATAACATTTGACAGTCTCTCAGGCTGAAAACCCCCATATCCGTTAGAAGCGTATATAGCATAGGTTTAACTAGTAATTAGAATTAACGCAACTAGAGTAATTAAAATACTGATAGATTTTAAGGTTAACAACCTCGCTCTTAGTGTTCGATACCCTACTTACCACGAAACTACACCTGATCGGGTACACTGCCCGTTAAAGTGTTGTTTTGGGATAAGTCGGCTAAATATAAATGTAAAACTTGGTAATTAATAAATTGACCCTACACGACAACACATCAGCTCTTTTGAACGTTGTACGGGTCGCTGGCCATTACATACTCGTTGGCAATCATCTTGGCCAACGATTCCACATCAAAGGCATTTGTTGAACCTGCCAACGACAACCTCGCTTTCGCTTTCCTTTTTTGCTTGGTCTCTGCCGATGGGACGACTTCGACGAACTTCCTCCACTTCATCTTCCTCGTCCCCAACCGTGGTATTCAAATTAATACTTCATTTTCCTGACTCCTTCATGTTGAATGAACTAGAGCCGCTCGACTTGTATCTCTTGTTCTTTTTCTCCTCCCCCTCTTTCAAAAACTCTGGAACTTCTCCGCTATT
Organism: Tanacetum coccineum; assembly: GCA_026074375.1. NCBI lineage: Eukaryota > Viridiplantae > Streptophyta > Magnoliopsida > Asterales > Asteraceae > Tanacetum > Tanacetum coccineum. Next base: position 160,020 of record BQNB010000495.1, on the reverse strand, counting down.
CCATTTATCACATAGTTTTAACACCTCCCATCAATGAAGAAGCGTAAACAGAACTCTATACTCAACGTGATAATTTGTCAATGCCCTTTGAAGATAATCCGCGTCGTCGGCTCCACTAGTGTACGTCCGAATAGTGTTAGCGTACACACCACAAAAACTAGAACTTTCGAACGCACGGTCTTACATTTTTCGTTAACCATATCGTATGTCCGACGCTTGGTGACCGGACAAGTCGCCTGCATGTGCTTGAGAACCTCAACCCAAAACCCCCTCTCATTTCTCACATTACCCACAACGCTATCTTCAGATGTACGAACCCGACATTTGCACAATGCAGCCTCTTCCTCAGGGGTCCATGGATAACAACGTTGGTCCTCGCCTTTTTCGCTCTGCGGCTTCTTCGTCGGGGCCGTTTGGCGTCTTTGGTTCGGCTTCTTCTTTAGGGCCGGGACTTGGATCTCTTCCACTTCTTCGACGGGGGACTGCTCCTCACGAAACGAATCTGAAAATTGAGGGTAGTACATTTCGGAAAAGTCATCATCATCTAAACTAAAACATCGTACGAGAGATGAAAAACCGCCAACGTTGAGTTGAGATGAAGAACCAAAAGGGTTAGGTTGAGATGAAGAACCAAAAAGGTTAGGTTGTAATGAAGAGACGCCAACGGTATGTTGTAAACCATATTCGTAGTGGCCATACATGTTATTTGGTTGTCTGTATCGGTTGAACACATTTTGTTGTTGTGGAGGTGCGAATGGCGGGTTATTGTATGGTTGGTGGTAGTATGGTCGACTTGGGTTAACCAACTGTGGTGATGCGAAGTTGATTCGTTGTGGTTCTTGGGTTGCCGATGGAGTATTTCGGAGATCGAATGTTCCGTCCGGTGTCAGGGGAGAGCCTCGGATTGTTCTTCGTTGTTGACGGTTTGTGTTCCGAGGAGTATTTTGTTTAGACATCGTGTGTGTAAAAATAAGGATAAATTACACGTTTCGTCCCTATGGCTTACCCAGATTACACGTTTCGTCCCTATTTGATTTTAATTACATATATAATCTCTATTTTATCAAACATGTTTCATTGACAGTCCCTATTATGGAAAATAAGGACTATCTGTGTAACATATTTCAAACAAATTTATTACATAGTTGGTTTCTATTTTGACAAAATAGGGACCATCAATGCAATTAGTTTGAAAATTAGGGGTGTACTTAAATTCGAATAGAGACTAAAAGTGTTATTTGGTATAAACCATAGGGACGAAACATGTAATTTATTCTAAAAATAATAATAGGAGTATATTATAGTATATAATTTGAAGTTGTGTTTAAAAATGTTAAAGTTTAAAGGGTATTTATAGGTAAATAAAATGGTAGTTGTGATTTTTTAAAATACTTAACGTTGCATGCACAATAGGGCCCACTATCTCACAATGCCCTAAAAGGGACTAGCTCACCATCGTTCGTGTTTTTTGTCATTTCTGACGCGTGAGGATTTGTGTTGCATTGGGTGTCACGCGTGAGCAGTGTTCTAAAAGGCGCGTCATGGTGGCGCTAAGGCGTCGCTAAGGCGTCGCTAAGGCGTGAGGCGTGGCCTCCACGTTACGAAATGGACCAAGGCGTCGACTCTAGGCGTAGCGTGAGAAAAGGCGTGAAAAGGCGTAATAAGGCGAGCAAAGGCGTGAGGCGTGGCTGGTTTTTTAGATTCTAACTATGAAATTTTTTATTTTTTTTAAATGAAAAATATTACATGTAAGGATTGTTTCTTAACTTTATTTATTATGTATAACGCTTTATGTAAACTCAATATATATACAATAAGATAAATATTTCATGTTTTGTGCCGCCTTAAGTCACGCTTTAAAAACGCAAAGGCTTCGCCTTAGCCGCTAAGGCGTGAGGCTTGGTCATGCCGCCATGCCACGACTCACGCTATTTAGAACCTTGCGCGTGAGTTTGTAGCTCAAGGATGCCTTACGGGCTGTGGCTCACGACCAATAAAAGGAGCCTTAGTTGATCGGTTAACAAGAGTTTTTAAAGAAATAATCGATCTTAACTTTCAGCTAAAGGTTATTAGAACATGTGTTTATTATATGTGGTTAAAATTTTAGAGAAAAGCACGCAATTGAGGTTTTTCTGCCGGTTAAAAATTTCGGAAAAACACTCAGTGTAGTACTTAACATATATCTTTCAATTATTGTCAGTTAAATATCACGCGATCTCTTCTTCTTCTCATTCATACATCTCATACTCATTTAGACCTCACTTGCCATTCAACAATAACGATAACAAAACTCAATCGTATCGAAACGAGATATAAGTGAGATGAAATGTAGACAAATCATAGTTCTACCTTGATATACACATGGAGAGTATAGATACGACTTTGAGGTGAAGGTGAGTGATTCGTAAATTGGTGATCCTCATTCTTCTCGTATTAGGGTTGACTCCTTGCAGTTCTCCTTTTAACACTGACAATAAATAGGAAGTGAACCGTCTCACGACATCTTCACGTTACCACTTAATTATTATGGGCAGCCAAATCGAAAAACACACAATTTACAAAGAAAAAGTTAGATTAAACGTGTGTCAAGAGTGTAGATGGCACCTCATTATAAGTTAATGTCGCTCAAAGTTGACATGTTTCTTTTGGAAATTCACGTCTTACATTCTCATCTTCTATTGAGGAGTCGACCAACTTAGTTATTATTCGTTCCTCGTGAAAATCAGGTCGTTGATCTGTTGAACCACATTTAATTGATAAATATCCTTTTCAAAACTAGAGATGAAATGGTGACATGCGAATGAACAGGATGCATTTGCTTCTCTTTGATTTCATATTTTTGCAAATACATATCCTAAAACACCATATGGTAGAGTAATGCTTCTTAGATTAGGGATCGACGATCATACTTGTTTGTATATTTATAAAATTAAAAAAGATTATTAACCGTAATCAATTTTTTTTGTTAGATTTACCAACGTGCAATATCTCGTAATCGATAGGCTGATGACCATCTACACTTGCTGCATTGAAATACACCCACATTGATTGTGACCTTAGTCTAAAAGCCATGACCGAACAAGCATTTAGTAGCTCATCACCATGGGGTAATCCCTTGATCCACCAATTCTATAAACAAGTTTCTTAGGCAGATAGCAATTACAAACCCCCGGCAAGAATGCAAGTTTAACATCCCTCAAAGGCAAAAAGCTAAAGAAACGTCAATGAAGGAGCACATAGCACAGATCGCTCCTTTAACACACACACACACACACACACATATGCTACAATGTATCCAAACTCTACAACTTGGTTAAAATCTTAAACACCACAAGTTCCTTATGGACACTGACGCGCACCATGATCATCTTTCTCTAACGAGCTATACATCTCTAAACAAATGTGGGAATCAAGCATTTCTTTATACTTGTTCACAAACACATGCTTTATCAACCAATGAGGCAGAGAACGAGAAAGAGAAGTCTTTTTTTGTCAAGTATGGGCTACAGAAAAATGCTAGCAGGAAGCATGATGCCATAGGAAGTACTCATAGTCATAGTTCCATTGACATGGCAATTAGTCGACGTTAATTGACAATCATCATCTCCTTTTTTCACTGGCTGATTATCCTTAGTTTCTACCACCACTTCATGCTCCCTCCTATTTTTTCCCTTTTTGATCACTCTTGAAAATTCTGTTAGTGCATCACGCATCCACTCGTAGCGACACAATACAAATGCTTCATCAATCACCACCTGTAGCCCAATAGGAATGTAAATCATTTTTTCATATGATTGAAGTATAATAACTCAAACTTACCCATTTTCTGTCTCTGTTGTTTCGTTCTGGCCATGCTTCAAGCACCTCGGTCACTTCTAATGCAAACATGTATCCTTTGCATCCTCCTACGTTGATACCAGCTTCTTGTCTAGTCTTACTTCTAAACTCCCACACTCCAAGGGAATTTCCCTACACGCAAGGAATGTCAAACAACTGTCTTAGGTGGTGTTACAGCATGCACTTTAGATGTGATTAAATTAGATTTAAAACAATAAGCTAAAGAAAATAGGATGTGTTTTGGTCGTTTAAAGTTCTAACAGTCAAATAAGATTTCAGTTATTTAAAAAGTTTGACTATTACGTAAGTAATACATAAAAATGACCCAAAATATTAGACAATTATGTGGGAAGGAAGAGAGACGTCCGTGAAATGAAGTAAATATCAGTTGCCAAATAGCAAATCCAAAAACCCACCTTGGATGCTCATTACCAAGATAGAGAAGTTTTTATCAACAAAATTTTAGTATTACTTAGTTAGCAAGAAACCTACTTTAATAACTCCTCTTACTCCAGCTTCCTCTAATGCTTCACGACATGCAGCTTCTTCAACAGTCTCGTCACTCTCCCATCCACCCTGAAATATTATGCATACTATCATTTACAAATCACTCAGTATCAAAACTAACCACACTAGATGGGGTGAAAATGCCTACCTTTGGGAATACCATGTCATCTCGGTTTGGTGAGGATACCATCAACACTTCTATGCTGTTCTGGTCTTTAAATTTGACCTGTCTGTAAGGAATACACCTGTTGCATAGATGTTGATGGTGAGCTTATACCAGAAACCACATGTCTGTTATAAAAAATGACTGAAAAATCACTTCTTTGACTTGATAATATGCTTTTGCATAGACTAAACAGTATAAAAATTTATGAAAACTGTGTCACAGCTCTCTGAATTGATGAATAAACGATGATAGCTTGAGCAAGTAGGTGAGCAAGAAAATCTATAACAGGGGTGCGGAATTTAAGAACTGACTACGATTTTAAAAACCATATTAAGTATAAAGGGGGTGATTGTTGTACTTTGCACTCCAGTTCTCCTAAATGACAAATGGACAATAGACATGAAATAAAGTAATAAACTACCACAGTACCACCTATATGAACGACCAGTGTATCCAAAATCACAACCAGAGAACGACTACAAGGTCAATATTGACAGGTTGCCTAGCCGGTTAAAACGGGTTGGGTTGGCTCGGGTCAGGCTGCCAAGTGACAACACTTTATATCTTTCCATAGATAGTTGATATATTAAGAGTGATCACAAAAAATATAGGAGGTTGTAACCTGCAAAGACTAGTATGTTGTGAAAGACTTTTAACATCTAAACCGTTCCACGTGGTTGACCTGTTTTCTTATAGCTGTTTTTTTTCCGTTTGATCCATTAGCAAAAAGTTACAGTCATAATTCATAAAGTTTCATATATGTTAATTGAAATTGCTGTCTTTGTGTGTTTTTTTAATAATTTTTGCATCATATGCTTGAGTTTCCTTTGAACCCCCGAAAGGAAAGACGAGTGAAATTACTTAAAAGTATGGTGCAGCATATGGGATTTCAGTTTAACTTATGTCCCCACAACCCAAAAAAATGGATCAAATTTGATTTACGTAAATTCAACATGCACATTTATATAAGATAAAGGAAGAATATTTCAAACTTAGTGAACCTTTTATAAAGTAAAAACTACAATAATATATCCACACACTGCAACATCTCTAAGAAGGTTCTCCCACCTAAAGGTTGCAACAATTCAACAAACAAGGCTTATAAAATCTCATTTTTCCAAGCCCGCAATTTAGAAAATAGAGATATCTAAGCTTTCTTGTCTGCTTGTCTTAGTTGTCGATTTTCTGAATTAATTATTTTAATGTTTTGTCTTATTCTAGAGCAAGATGTATTTGTTTGCTATAGCTATCCAAATATGTGAAGAATTTATCATTGTTAATTCTTCTTGCCATAATAATCAAAGTAGGCCCCTTGTGGGGTGGATAAGGAAGCAAGACACGTATGGCCCATGAGGCCGTGACTTTCTAGTAGAAATCCTACTGAACACTTCTAGAAATTTATATGACCTGTACATGTTATCATCATTTTTATTTACCGAGTACCTATCTTCTAGGGGTGTTTATTATTGTGTTTTGAAAGTGACTATCTGATTACTGCGTTTTTTAGTACATTTTCTAGTATTTGTTATAAATAATTACTCCCAGGGCCAATTTCATAGATTAAGCAAAACAAATTCCATTTGTCTACCTATTTAGAGGTTGTTTACATCTAACTCCTTACACCATTTTCAGCTTATTCTCATTATTCCATAGCACATGATCACTATCAAAACGCAACACCAAGCCCCCTTAAATAGATATAACAGAACTATTAGTACACTAATTTTAACATGAATTAATATAAGGTGTTAAGCTTTTTTGCTTACGAGGTTAATTTTTTCCAGCTTATGACTTAAATATGGAAACTAAGCCTATGGGAAGGAAAATGAGCTTATGAAATATAAGTCAAATCAAATAACGTGATAAGCCCAAAAATAAGTTTAATTATGACTTATAACAAACACCCCTCAAAGTTGATAAAAAAATGTAATAAAAGATAGGGGAACATGGACAATGAATTATTGGTAAAACATCAATTATTTAATATCAACAATAATGTAGTATTAAACATTATGAGTTTTTATAAAAACAAAAATGTGTAAAGATACTAGTTACTCGAGTAGCGCGACCTTTTTTTACTCATATGTACGTAGCCTCCCGAGCTAATCCCGGGACCGTTTTTAACCCTTCCCTGGCCACCCAAATGTACACACCAATGACTAAAATATTTTATAGATATAGATAGCATAAAAGTAACATACCCAGAAACAAGACGAAGATTATTATCATAACGCTGCAGATCCCGACCCTTTCTTGCTACAATTGATGACATCATAACCTTTTAAAAACCTTAAGAAACAAAAAAAAAAAAAAAAACATAATTAATAAATGTAACTTACATTAAAAAAAAGACAGAGGAGAAATGATAAGATAGAATGAAACACACCGTAACGTAAGGTGAGGATGCAAAGAAATCAAATTGGGAAATAAATTTCATGGATCGATGAATTTATGAAGTGTGTTTTGTGTGTGTAAATATAGATCGAATGAAAGGGTGGTATTTATATTTATATATATAAAAAAGAGGGATTAACGGAAGACCGTTAAATTTTTTGTTGTGATATATGATGATGGTTGTTAAAAATAAATTTTCATAATTTTATGAACTCCCTCCATTGTGAAAAAGGTTTTGATGATGTTGATGGGTTTGTGTGGTCGTGTAGATGTAAAACAAACAAAACTTATGCGTTTACTTTGAGTCAACTCATTTTGGTTGGATATGTGGTTTTGTGAACACAAATAGTTGCTTTTACACACTTGTTTTTGTTTTGTAACTTATGGTGTTGTGATCTTTGGGACCTTAAACCACGTGTAAGGGTTCAGTCCGGTGATCGGTCCATCCTCATCATGGATGTGTTTCAACTATTACACCCCTCATGTGAACGCGCCTTAGGTAAGAAAAAAAGGAAGTCGGTTGCTTATATAATCGAGTTGTTTATTTTATTAAATTTTGTGAGGATATTTTTGTTTATGTCACGTGTTTGTTTATCACACTAAGTTGACTTGTTTTAGAGAGAGAAAATTGACGTGGTAGTGATGTTATCGGTATCTTGGTGATCATCATTACACATAGCCTTAGATTGGTTATACTTGTTGGATTTGAGTTTAGCTTCACACCTTTGCGGAGTTAATTTATGCAAAAAATACATATTTTTTTAAGATTTACGTGTGTGCTCTCTGGCTTAATTAGTATCGATAAGTGAAAAGTAAGCCAACTTTTGTAAAACACAATCGTTTTAATAAAACTATACCTTTTTCATATTTTCCTTATATTGTAGATTTATAGAAATTGTGCATGTGATATCTTATAATCCTAGTTCCGCCAATGTTTCACACTAATTTGGCCGACTAACCTTTTTTACAAGAAAAAAAAAATGACAGTTTCTCATTTTCACTAAAGTTAACGAGCATTGTTATATCCTCTAAGTATTTATTCTACTTATCTTTTCACTCATACAATTATACAACATGTGTCATGCACTAATTTTTTTGTTAGTTATTTTTCTTGATCTTTTTTCTTAGCAATATGATGAATTGATGAGTGATATTAGTGGATTACACATGGTATACAATTCACTCATAGTAAGATTTTTTTTTGAACGACACTCATAGTAAGATGAATTAGGAAAGAAATGTCATTACTCTAATTATAAACTTGATCATTGATAAACGGAAGTGACTTTTCCTTGTTCAAGTTATCTGGCGAGGACGAACTTTTTTTTACTAAGATGTATGCGGTTTTACCGATGTAATCTTGAGATTGTTTTCGGCCTTTCTCTCACCGCCCATAAATATACACATCTAGTGATATTTGAACCCTTGATGCGTTGCTTAACACAAAGCTGCCCGACTTGATAAGATCATTATGTTAAGGTTGTTCAAACAAAACCAAACGGCAACAAAGGGACTCATGTCAGAGCCCAAAAAGTATGCTCGAAGGCCATAGCCCATAGTCAGTAATGAACTGATGATTTAGAGGTAAAGAAGAATGAAGCACTTTTGAAAGGTTTCATTCAACTTCACAAAACAAATGTGTGTGTTAGAAGCATATGAGAGATTTGTCACGACCACTTTCTAAGAATGTGATTATTGGGGGTAAGTCTACGAGTATACAAATGTGGGTTGAAAATAAAACTCATACTATTTAAAAAATAAAGATAAGGGAGAGTTAATTGTTAATCTTTTTTTGGACTCACTTTTGAGATAATATTCGTTATTGAACATTTGAATGTGTTAACATAACTTAAGGGTAAGATGTTGGTGAGATGTATATACATCACCTATTTTTTAAAGATCGAATTCGCAAATTTTAGTCATTCGTTTTTTCATAAAAAAGAAAACTCATTTTTTACATTTCCTTTAAAAATAAAATATCTTTCAAACGAGAAATCGTCAAGTTACGAAAAATACACCATCGCGACAATAATTTTTTAATCTTTTAGTAGACGGACACTTCAATATACTTTTGACGATTTTTTCTCTCGAGCTTATTTTTTAGCGTTGAAACTTTCGCTCAAAAAAATCACATGTTATTTGTTATTTATAATCACGTGTGATTCAACAAATCATATGTGATTTTTATTTTAAAAATCGCATGTACAACAACAACATACTCAAATCTCGCCGGAGCGGGGTATGAGTTTAAAAATCACATGTGATTTCACAAATCACTTCTGATTTCACAAATCACATGTGATTTTAAAATAACAAATCAAATGCGAATTTTCGAATCACATGTGATTTTTAAAATAAAAAATCACCCGAACGTTGTTCACGTGATTGTTTACAAAACTTTACTAAATGCATATATACTTTATACATAGAAGAGTTTTTTAAAAATCCCGATTTAAATGATATCCAGCATATATATGCATTACACGAAGAAAAACATGGAACCCGGAGAATGCTCGAAAGCATTGATTATATACATTTGGAATGGACAAACTGTCTAAAGGCCTTACACGGGCAAATCAAAAGACGTGACCATAAATACCCAACTCTAATGCTTGAAGCCATTGCGTCACAAGATTTGTGGATTTGACATGCATATTTTGGTGTCCCGGAGGCAAATAACGACCTCAATTTTCTATATAGTTACGTTTATTTAATTTTTTTGACCTTCTTGTCGATATAGCTTCGGAAGCTCCATTTGTAGTAAATGAAAAAATATACGCAAATGGTTACTATTTTGTGAATGAAATTTATCCTCAATGGTCTACGTTTGTCAAATCGTTTTCTATTGGAATGGATGAAAACAATGAAGTTTTTAAGAGATCGAGAAACCGGAAAAGATATTGAACAAGCTTTCGGAGTCCTACAAGGTCGTTGGGGGATTAAACAACAACCCGCACGTGGTTACCAAATCAACACGGTACGAATAATCATGTATTGTTGCATCATATTACATATAACATGATATTGGAAGATCAAGAATTCGCAGTTAGTGAATTTAACGAATTGTACTTCACAACCAAATAATCAACGTACTTAGATCAAACGATGCGAGACACAAGGAAGGAAAAAAAGAGCTTCGGAATATGAAAGTTCACGCCTTTTAATGTATAGTTTATTATTATTTGTTTTTTAATTTTTATTATGTATTTTTTAATGAAATTATAATTCTAGTTTAATTTGTTTTTTATTTGAATAATTAGTAGGAAAAAAAAACATTGTGTGGTCTAAGGGTGCACCATGTCATTAGATTATGGTGTAATTAAAAGGAATGGTGTTTTGTGTAGTGTGGTGAATCCTGATGTTATGTGTAAAGGTACTGATGTGGCAGCACTTTTTCGTAAAACCACATGACAACAATGTAGGATAGCTAGTGCTCTAAAGGTATTAAGCGACTCGCCCACAAAAAGTGATACTTTTAAGTCTCGATCAAAGCATATGTGAGAATTTTAACGGTATACAAATGTGTGAATAACTTATTATTTAAAATGGAATAATGAAAAAATAAAATATTAATAGATGGTCACTCACTTACTCATTCATTTGATGCATATTTTACATGATAAAATACACTTACCTAGACTCCAAAAAAACTAGTTAGTATATCATATTAATTAGACTCCATATAAAGTTACATAAATTTTGTAATACAAAATAAATACGTTGTTAGTCAGCAACTTTTGGACTTATCTTTAATCTACACTATTATACATGTATGTTGCACAAACAAGTTAACTAAAAAAAAAGCCATAACAATCACTAATGTAATCTTCTCAAATCATTATTGAGATGAAAAAAAGAAGTAAAAAAGAGAAGATTAAAAAGAAAAGAATATTTTAAAAGTGGATAAGAAGATTTTGTGGTCAAATGCTTTATATGTTCATTTTCTCTTATTTCTTTTCGCTCTTGCTTAATTTTTTTAAGAACATAAATAAATTTTAATTTCTTTCCTTTCCTTTTTTCCCTCAATAAATCTTAAGAATATAGCGTAATAGAATTTAAGTGGTACAAACTGAATTGCTTGTTATACAAAATGAGTAACCAGTTCCTTCAGCACATGAGTAGGTTATTGAATTGGAATACTTGTTAATTGGTCAACTAAAACTTTTAGATGACAACTGAAAACTAAATTAAAAAAACTGCAATATAAATCATCACAAACAACACATTAACACATACTAATAACTAGGGTGGCAATTCTCGACACGACACGATAAATGACATGAACTCGACACGAAGTTAAACAGGTTTAGGTTAAGGATAAACGAGTTTGGGTCAAAAACATATCAACACAATAAACCTGCGAACCCGAACACGACTCAATTGTCACCCTTACTAATAAGTAATAACACAATCTAGATCTAAAAGTCTAAAACCAACGAAACAAATCAACTCATAAACTAAAATCTAAATTTACATGAGACAAAAAGAATTACAAATCATAAACAACATATGATAAATTAGCCGATGGTGTGCATTTGATAGTAAGTCAGATGACGAGCTGAGTAACGAAGGTTCATTTGATGAAAATGTAAGATTGCGTATTACTCCAAATGTGGAAGGAGAGAGTGATCTTGAAGAGTTGGCCGAAACAATTTTTGAGAAAGAGCAAGCTTTTGTTGAGGTGAGAGAAGGTTGTAATAGTGTACAGAAGAAAACTCGATTAGAAGACCCTTTCAATATCTATGATTTACTTGATAAGAAAAAGAGTGCCCACTGTGACATTCCCAATTATGATGATACCTTGAAATACCCTCCGGGCTTTACTCCAGAAACTGATGTGGATGCTCAAAAAAATACTTCAAA